>JACVBY030000118.1:0-76750 GCA_017589505.3 Metroxylon sagu
TTTGAGAATTGAACCACACTGCTACCAATGCATAGCACCGAGCTCCGGCATTTAATTAGCTATAGTTTGCAATATATATTGTTCAATTGACTAAACACCCTCTTTATTGTGCTAGTTGTTTAAAAATTAGAATGAAGCTGTTCACTAGTATCTATTCGGTGAGTTGTTCAGAATTTTAAATGATCACTTCAATTTAATACTACGCTGATGATTGGAGCCTTTCACTAACTTATTCCACGGTCATGGAAGACGACCGAGGAGAATGCGAAGTTACGGACAAACCACCGGATGATAACCGCCAAGATTGCAGAATTGATTACGGGCAACTTGCAATGTTGAGTTGTTGGAAGCTCCAAAGACAAACGACCGGATCAAAAGGCCAAGTTAATTAAAGGCAACTTCTACGAAGACATAGGTCTTTGTTTTGGTGGGAGAGTTTTTATTTTATTTTTATTTTTTTTAAGGGAGGGGGGGTACATCTTGGTTAATGGCAAGAGGTGTTCTGATTCGTGATTTTTGTCGTGGATGCCTGAAAAAGTGAGCCCATTCACGTGGATAATTTTGACAAACTATTATATCTAAATACATTATCAAAATCGAGGTAATAGATCTAAACACTATTAATAGTAAGGTAAAATAAATTCAAAATTTTATATTAAAATTACTTTTGATACCTAATCTAGTTTTAACTACTTCATTTCATTATGATAATTAGGCTACAATTAAATTGATTAATCAAAAAATACTAATAAAGAGATGAACTGATATATCTAACTTTATCATAATATATAAAATAATATAAAAAGAATGATATAATTTTCTTAGAATATATTATATCAGAAAAGGGTTATAGAGGAGTAAAGTCCAAGAATTATTTAGAGAAATGGGGCTTAGGCCTATTATTTGGACATCAATACTGGATATTAACATTTATGATTGGAGATCTTATGAAAGAGATTCAATATGGTAATAAGTTGATTGAGTGATCATGTTAAAACAATTTCGAAAAAATATCTCTTCACATCCCTATGATGAATGCTCTTATAAAGTGATAAAAAAAATATAAGGTTAAGTTATACTCTTAATGGACCTAAAGTAGGATGACTACAGGATATTATGTTATAAATATCCTTAAAAGGCTCATCTATGTGAGAGTTGTATAAGGTTTTGGCTAATTTTGAGAAATTCTTATAAAAAATCAAGGTATTAAGTGCAAGACCATTAATATGTACTGACTATATAGACTCAATATATTCATACCATATGCATGATATATAAAAGTTTGAGTTAAGGACCTAGTTCAAGGCCTAATCCACTAAGATTTTTTTAAATTGATACAATCAACACTAAATGAAGTTTTAGTTCATTGGATACCTCACTTATTGCATAGTATAAGATACCCAAAAATTTATGTTACTTGATTTTAATAGCTTTCAAACTTTTTAAAACTTTTGTGAGAAATCATTGAATAAAAAATTAATTTTAGAAAAATTCCAAAATCTTTGACCCATATGGTGGGAAATGTTTTAAAAGAAAGAAAATAGAAAATAAAAAAGGGCTTAATTCTTAAAGAGACGGTGCTTGTATTGGTAGATTTTCTAACTCTCGTCTTAGGCTTTCTTTCTGAGCTTAGCACAAGTGAATTGATGTAATAATGTAGTAAATTAAGGTAGCAATTGATTTTAAGAGAAAATTTTTGATATGTTGAAGAAGCCATGCTCGTTAATTTTCATAACCACATGAAAGAATCACATGGAGTATGATTTAAGCTGTCACATGGCTCTCACATGAAAGAAATCATGTGGCACATGATTTGCTATCTTTTTAGTGCGATACGGCTATTGGATTGAGTTTATAAATGGTTGTAGGTTCAAAGCCTAATGCAATAATTTTTCATCTGTTTTTTAATCTTTTTCAAATTTCAAATGCTCTTAATTTTTTTCTCTTTTTGAGTTTCTTTCTATGCTTGCGAAGGAGCTTTTGGACCACATGTCTACATGATCGTGTATGTGGTAGGAGGATCAAATTGAGCAAGATCATTATGTTTTAGGAACAACTCACCAATAATTTGCTCGAGGAAATGAAAGGGTCATTTGGTTCACAAGAAAATAGGTTTGGGTAAATCAAACAATAACAATAAGAATCAATCTGTTTCTAATTTCGATTTCTATTTGAACCAATATGTGGAGAGAATGAGCAATTCTGATTTCTATTCAAATAAAATTTAATTTTGATTCTAATTTTAATTTTAATATTAAATCAAATTGGTTCAAAATTAGTCGCTAGTGTGATAGAAGTCTCAGTTCAAGCTTATTTTTATTTCTAATTTAATTTTATCATCTTTAATTAATATTTATTATTTTTAATATATTTTAGTAAATTTTTAGGTTCCTCCGTTTCAACACAATATATATTGTTCAATTGACTAAACACCCTCTCAATTTTGCTAGTTGTTAAAAAAAATCAGAATGAAACTGTTCACTAACATTTGTTCAGTGACTTGTTCAGAATTTTAAATGATCAATTTAACACTACACCAATGGTTAGAGCCTTTCACTAACTTACTCCACGGTCATGAAAAAACGACCCAGAGAACGGGTTATGGACAACCCAACCCACTGGCTGATGGCCACAAAGGCTGCAGAATTAATTACAGGCAACTTGCAGTGCTGTGCCGTTCGAAGCTCCAGAGACCGACGACTAGATGAAGAGGCCAAGTCAATTGAAGGCAGCATGTTTACAAAAACAAAAAGTGTCTTGGTTTTGGTCACACGAGAGATTGTTTTTGTTGCCGGACGATTCGCGATTTTTGGTGCCGACGTCTGATCCGAGGCCATTGGTCTAGCGTCATGACGCGGTCACAGCCATCCGCTCCCTTCGAATCAAACCTAGGTGTTATCTTTCCATAATATTATATAATTTATAAAAAGCAGGTCTGACACAGTAAATATACAATTCATCTCTCTCATTGCCAAAGGAATAAAAAAAAAATAACGGTGTTAGTGATGGTTTAAAAATAAAAAAACCATTTGGTTCCAGATATTCATAAAAAAGTCAAGCAAAACTCTGTTTTGGATGATTGAGAGACTCATCCTCTTCACAACTTCTGTTCGGCTAAGCAGTGAAGCTGTGTAGATCCGGGGAGCAAGGAGTTGCAGTCAAGAGAAAGGGGGCGGGATGGCGATGATCTTAGAGGCTTTTGTTGGGAACTATGTCAAGAAGCTCGCTGATTTCATTGATGAAAGAGTTGTGATGGTATTAGGAGTGAAGGGCGAGATGGAAGGGCTTCAGGAGAAGTTGGAGAGCATACAAGGCCTGCTTGAGGATGCAGAGAGAAGGCGGCTCCAAGATCCAGCCATCAACAGGTGGGTGGCCAAGCTGAAAGACATCATGTATGACGTTGATGACATCATAGATCTCTGCAGAATCAAGGGTGCAAAGCTTGGGAGGTCGTCGGATGATCAAGGATCAACATCGCTGGTTGGAAATTTGGGGGTAAGCCATCTGTTCTCCATGCTTCCTAGCCCTAGTGATTTGTTATCTGCCCATGACATTGCCAGTAGAATTAAAACTTTGAATGGTAGACTGAAGGAGATCATGGAAGATAGAATAGTTATTCCCAGGCTAGGGCCCAGCAACAGAAATGTCACAGCGAGCGGAGTGAATCTTAGACAGACCTCTTCTCTCGTTGAATTGGACATAGTAGGAACAGACATTGACGATGCTACCAAAAGTCTTGTGGAGATGTTAGTGAAGGAAGATAAACAAAAATGCTGTATTTTTGCAATCGACGGTATGGGGGGAATCGGCAAGACCACGCTTGCTCAGAAGATATTCAATGATCCAAAGCTAGTAGACAACTTTGAGACTCGTATATGGGTGTGTGTTTCACAGGATTTTTCAGAGATCGAGCTGCTGAAACAGATGATAAGGGGTGCCGGTGGGGAACATGGATTATGGAATACAAAAGCAGAACTCCAACTTAAACTCAAAGAAGTAGTTTCTGGAAAGCGTCTGTTTGTTGTCTTGGATGATGTATGGCAAGCAAATGTGTGGGTTGATTTACTTCGAATTCCCCTTCAAACTGGTGTAGCTATCGGTCGGATCTTGGTTACCACTAGAGATAATAATATTGCTAGAAGAATGGGGGCAGTACACACCCACAAAGTGGAGCTATTACCTGAAAATTCTGGTTGGGAGCTCCTCTGCAAGAAAGTGTTTGCAAGTGGAGAGGAGGCAGAGATGGAGATGTTAAGAGATATAGGGACCCAAATTGTTTGGAAATGCCATGGTCTTCCTCTTTCAATCAAGACTATTGCCGGCCTTTTAACCACGAAGGATAAAAGCAGGAGTGAATGGCAAAAAGTTCTTAGAAGTGATGCATGGTCTATGAGCAACCTTCCTGAAGAACTTAGGGGAGCTTTGTATATGAGCTATGAGGATTTACCGTCTCACCTAAAACAGTGCTTTGTTTACTTCGCTCTATTTCCAGAAGATTATCGTTTCTATCATGATAAGCTTGTGCGGTTCTGGGTGGCTGAAGGGTTTGTGAAAACCGAAGAAGATGCAAGGATGGAAGAGTTAGCAGAGCAATACTATGAAGAGTTGATAAGGAGGAACATTCTGCAACTTATAAATGTAGAAGATAGAACATGTCAAATGCATGATCTCTTGCGAACTCTTGCTCAGTTTTTGTCACAAGATGAAAGTTTCTATGGAGATGCAAATGAATTAAAAGCCACCCCTTTGTCAAAGCTTCGGCGCCTGTCAATTGGAAGAAGAGAAGGGACGGCAGCAGTCCCTAGTTCTATAATAGAACAGAATGGTTTGAGGACCCTGATCCTGTTTAAGAGCCCAGGAAGTTTTGAAAATGATTCGCTCGTGAGATTAACTCATCTCCGTATCTTGCACCTAAATGGGAAAGATATTGGGAGCATTCCGGATTCTATTGGAACCTTAATACACCTTAGACTCCTTGATCTTAGTTTTACAAAAGTTTCCACACTACCGGAATCTCTTGGTTTCCTTACAAACCTACAAATATTGCAACTCAGATGTTGCACCCGCCTGCAGACGCTTCCCAAGAGCATCACTCGGCTTTTCAATCTCAGATGTCTGGATTTTTCGGATACATCATTGAGTTTTGTGCCTAAAGGGATTGGAAAATTAGAACAACTTGTTGAACTCAAGCGATTTATGGTGGGTGATGATGGGAACGGCGGTGAACAAGCACAAGGCTGTGAATTGGAAGAGTTGCAGAGTCTCTCCCGCCTCAGAATTCTCTACATAGACAGATTGGAGAGGGCATCCAACAGGGCTCGAATTTTGGACAATAAACCCTACTTAAAGAAATTATGGCTAAGATGCAGACCAAAAAATGTGATGGACGATGAGGAGATCCGTCGGATCGAGGAGATCTTCGAGGACTTGACCCCTCCAAGAAGCATAGAAGATCTAGAGATATCTTATTTCTTTGGCCGGGGGTATCCTGGCTGGATGATGTCTTCGTCTTTGGGAGATTATCTTCCTAACCTGAAATATTTGAAGCTTATTATGTGCAAATCATGCCGAGAGCTTCCACCGCTAGGTCAGTTGCCCCAATTGATCGATCTCCTAATTTACGGTGCAGCTACACTTGTATCAATTGGCCCTGAATTTCTCGGCAGCGGTGTAAGGCAGGGATCACATACAGCAAGTCCAACCTTCTTTCCCAAGCTCAAAACCCTGCGCTTATACCTTATGGACAAATGGGAAGAATGGGAGATAAGTGGACAAGTAGCATCTCAGTCAGCGTTGCTGCTGCCTCGTCTAAAGGAATTGGTACTTCATGTTTGTTACAAGTTGAGAGCTCTTCCCAATGTCTTTAAGCAGGCCACCATGATGCAAAGTTTGCATATTCAAGATGCTTCGGAGCTGAGAGGAGTCGAGAACCTTCCTTTTTTATCAGATAAGCTAAGCATCGTGTGGTCTAATCGTTTGGAAAAGATCTCAAATTTACCTGCTATAAAGACGCTATACATAGATGGTTGCCCAGCATTGAGGTGCGTGGAGAATCTGGATGCACTGCAACGCCTGGAGTTGCGTTATTATGATGTATTCACGGACAGTCTCCCGGAGTGGATTTTGGGACTTCTCCAAGAACGACAGCACCCTCATCAAGGCAACCTCGAGTTCATTCTTTATTGCAATGTCCGCCGGCTCGCGAGGTGCCTCAGGGGATGCCCAGACTGGCCCATCATCCAACAGTTCTCTCGAGTCAGTGCCTATGCTTCCACCAAGACTGGAGGAGCATATCTATGTTATTATCTACATTATACCAAGGTACCTTTTAGCTACCAAACCAACCTTGAGTCTGATGGCTCAAACGATGAATAGAGTCTTTCCCCACAACATTTTATTTTCTATGAAGGTGCTTCTTAGCTCATCGGTACCTTGTTACTGAATGTTGCCATGCATCAACTTTATTTCTCGCTTTCCTATCAGCGTTCCCTATGTAATTTCTATATACTGGACTTTCAAAGGAATTCATGATCAGTGAAACATGTTACTAGGTACAGAGAGCTGTAAGTTAAGTTTTGAGAACTCTTCGGAGTTGGAACAAATTAATTGTAATATGTCTCTATCTTCAGCACGTTTTTTTATGTAAAGAAATGGATTCAAAACCTTTTGACTGTTGACCTCCTTGACAGAGGTCTATGCTATAAAGTTGCCTGGTAATTTTCTAGGAACATGTAGGTAGTTAATTGACTGATTTGTAATTTTACCACTTGAAAATAGAGACATAGATTTGCTTCATAACCAGAAGTCACTTTGCTTCAACCCTCAGCATCTTTTGAAGCTCTCTAAGGATCTCCTGAAGGCTTCCTACGATTGGCCTTTGTTCTCTTAGAAAGCTTCTTTTTTTTTTTTTTTTTTTTTCTGGTGATGTCTTTATGTATTTAGCACTCTTCTCATTAAAGCTCATTATCTCAGTTTGGTCCGGCTTCCTGGAGCCTTGTCTGTAGGCTCCAAACCTTTTGCACTGTCCATTTGTAGGCAAGTTTGCTGTAATGCTCATAGGTGAACATTGCCAAATCAATTTAGATTTTTGAAATAAATGATGTCCCTTCATGAAGGGAAGATCAGCTGCAGAAGAGATTTATGTCATGAGTAGATGATTTATGAGATATTGACATAATATGATAAAGTTATTGAAATTTATTCACGTCCCTGTGGAGCAAAACTACACTGTTATTGAAATTTACAAGCTCTCAAAAAGGGAGTGGTAAATGAAAGTGCCACAGCCATTCAAATTGTGATCCTTCTTCTAAGAGGCCAATCAGCATGAGAGATCAAGCAATGCAGACCAAACATGGGAGAAACCAAGTATATCTATGTATAATGCTCCCAGCATCCATGCTGCCATGCTTGTACTTTCATGGGAATCACCATCTAGTCATGAGGGTTGATCATAAAAACAATGAATAATGTAGACTTTGAATGGAATCACCATCTAGTAGGGTAGTCCTACACGCTTTACATGTGATTTGACTTATTCCAGAACTTGTACATCAACTTTGGCAAGATCTTAGAGTGTGCATATAGATCAAGAGTCACTGAATTGATCTCCAGCGGATGGTAGAGGACTTTGGATATTCCTTTTGGGGATTTGGAAGAAGCATCTGGCCCCATGGTTATGCAAGAAAAGCATTGGGCTCCATATGGTGGTACAGGTACGTTGCCTTAGGAAATCTGGGCTTCATATATTATAGAAACCCAAAATGGGTTTTTCAATCAAAATTGTTTTAGGCCTAATACAAGTCATCCGGATGAAAATGTATCAACATATAAAATATTTTAAGAACAACAGCAAGATTAATAGAAGAATCTTAGTACCATATCCTGTCCAGATGAAACCCATAAATTAAACTCTGCTTGGGCTGCTATTGGATCTAAGGGATCAAACATACAAATCGGGACAAAAAATGAAAGAAAAACATAAATCAAACCATAGGCAAATAGAAACACTAAAAGAAGAGATGAGAGATTATGACTAGTTCTTGGCTAGAGAGAGAGAGAGAGAGAAAGAGAGAGAGAGAGAGTACCAACGGAATGATGGATAGAAATGATCATTCGATGACATGTAGGCTGGAACTATGGTAGGTTAGGAATGAAAATAATCTATATAATTTATAGATTTAGGTCTCAATGGATCGGGTTCACTTTAGATCTAATTACATTCATACACACATCCATGTCTAATCGTAGAGAAAGCTAAATAGCAAATTTAGGCTTAAGATAGTTAGATCTTGAGGGACATTAGGTTGAAGTTTTCAAAGCATTGAGCCATTTTTTTCTATGTGGTAACAAGAGAGAGTGTGTAGAAGAGGGAGAGAGAGAGAGAGAGAGAGAGAGAGAGAGAGAGATGAGCTGCTAAGGGTTGTTTAGAGTGAACATTTTCATGCAAATTCTCAAATAAATTAGTCATCTAAAATTCCAATATTTGAAGTATAACAAATTATTTTTAAAAATTTCATTGGCATATAATTTGAGGAATGTAAGATTAACAAGAAAAGAGGTGTTAATATTTAATTCTTAACAATAAAGGGTTATCATGGAAATTTGATCCTTCCCACTCCAAACAATCACTTATTTCTATTTGGTATGAAATCACTCACTTATTCCTATACCTTCGAAAGCAATGTAGCAATGGGATAAAAGAATAAAAATTATTATTTTATGGACTTATATATATACATGCTATCATGCTAAGTTGAAGTCTACTTAAGGATTAGGGCCCTATGTTAATTACTCTATAATGAAAATTCTGTTGACCAAAAGTTTATTTTCTGATCTTTTATTTTTATAGATATTTATTTTTTAGTCCTAACCTATGATGATTAAAGCAAATAATTTATTAATTAATGATATATCAAGAAGAAACTGAGCAGTAGTATCCATAAAAATAACTTATATTTGCTTGCATAATGTTCTTTCACGATATATACTATCATAAAAATAAAGGAATCTTGTTTAAGATAAATTTATTATAGAAAAATTCTGACTAACTATTGCACAGTTGAGTAGCTCAAATCATATAAAATCTCATTTCCCTTTGCCTTCAACAATTTCTCAATTCATTCAACTATATCTCAATCAAACTAAACAACTCATTTACATCTCAATCAATCTAAACTAATCATGTATGGTTCATCTTGACAACCACATCTCCTCTCACCTTTTTTTTTCTCTTAATTATCTTGGAACATTATTTTTTTTAATAAATTCCCATTTATAATGTTCTCTAAAATATCAATATAATTTTAAAAACAATTTGAGAATGATCAGTATATTGAATAAAATTAAAAAAATGATTCAAAATTCAGGTTCAGATTGGCTACTCAAAATTTATTTCATATTGTCGTTTTTCTAATTAACTATATTTTTAATTACAAATGCAACTAATTAATTGATCTAAACTGCAAATTTGACCTGATCCTGATCATGCTTAAGCCCACCATCCTAAACTCCTGATCATACTTTACCCCACCATCCTAAACAAACAACCCTGCTGGATTTAATATATTTTTTATAAAGCCAATCATATGAAATGATCAGCTAAAATATTAGATCTAGATTTTCTGAACATAATGTCAGATTGAATCAAAGTTAACTAAGCTCAAATCTAGCTCAACTTGTTTTCAGCCCCATGTGACAAGACATGGAAGGTAATAAAAGTGGTAGCGAAAATAATTACAAGGATGAAAGATGATGCATTCGATCAGCCTAAGTGAATAATCAGATTTATATTAAAACAATGAGATATGGTTTTATAAAATTTCTAATAATATTTATACAGAATTGAAAAGAATTTTCGGACCAATCAAGGATCAACACTGATGTTTAAATAGAAAAATGATAGGTTAGCGAGGCAGCAAGTAAATAAGTTTACTAAAAAAAAAAAAATCTCTTCTAGAGAATCTCTCATGTTTGTTACGAAGTTGCAACAAAACCATCCCATCCTTTGCTCCCTTTTTCACACATATTGTGACGATTAAGAAAAGAGGATTAAGGTAAGTTAAGTCAGGATAAGCCTTAATTAAAACTCGTTAAATTTTTTTTTTTTTTCTTTCGTCTTTGCGAACGTTCCATGGTGGATGGAAAGAGTAAATTCAGCAAGGACGATCAGTAGTGGAAGGAGAGAATAAGAGTCTTCGAGAAGCCAATAAACTAGATCACTCTTTTCTTCCATTTTTCTTCTCCACTTCATTTCTTCCTCTCCTTTCTTTCATTCTTCTTACATCCGGGCTGATAAACCACCATTGGAGGGTGTAGCTTGAACCTCCTTCACCATGAAATATCACTAGAGCTGGAGTTGACACTGTCAGTGAGGTAGGGAGGCTAAAAAAATATCGCATTGTTTTTCTTTGTTTCATCTTTTATTCCTCTATATTTTTGATCATTTCCTTAATTCGAGATGATAGGGTGAGAAATCTTCTAATTAAAGAGTAGGAGAGGATTACGGGAGTTAGAATATCATCCGGAAAAGTTGAAATCATTGCCAGCAACTCTGGCAAGACGGAGGTAAATTTTTTTACTTCCTCTGTTTTTTAGGTTAGTTGTAGGTTTTTAGGTTAGTTGTAGGTTAGCTGAGAAACCGGTGGAATTTTTGGATGATCCATGGGTTGGTCGTTGCTGAAGTGCTTGCCGGAGGGGAGAGAGAGTCGCCACTGCTCGCCGTTGCCATGGTGGCCGGCAACGAGGAGGCGCGGCGGTTGGGAGAAGAAGATAGGCTTCTTCTTCGGGCTCGGCGGGGGAGACCATCGAACCTGGTGGCATGTCGCTGCCCATCACCAGCGGTGAACGGGCGACGAGACACCAGAGGAGGGAGCCGGTGGCGATGGGTTTGGGCCGCCGACAGTGAGGAAGAAGAGGGAGATGAGAGAGAGGGAGAGAGACGAGAGAGAGAAAGAGAGAGAGAGACTAGAGAGAGAGCAGAGAGAGGGAAGGAGACGGGAGAGAGAGAGCAGAGAGAGGGAGAGAGGCTAGAGAGAGAGTAGAGAGAGGGAGGGACACGGTGGAGAGAGAGAGAGGTGGAGAAGAACAGTGAATTGTGGCACTCGCGTCGAGGTGGTTGGGGTGATCACGTGAAGAGGGTTGGGGTGATCACGTGAAGAAGGCTGCAGCCTCCTTCTTATGAGTTGGGCTTGAACTAGTGGGCCTGATTCAAATTGGTTCAATCTTTGAAATTAATTTTAAATTAAAAAAAATAAAAATAAAATATTAGGATTGGATTATAGAATTCATAAGGATTAGCTAGACTCATTCTGTAGATTCAAATTTGGGTTTAGAGATGCATAATTTGATTCTATTTCATCCAAAAATTATGTGATGTTCATATTGAGTTGAAATAAAATGGTTTGAATGAGCTCAAGGAAACACATTTATTTAAAATTGTATTGACCAAATCTGATCTTGGGAATTCAACCATTGTGATTAGCAATGAATCTAGTTTTGATAATGATGTTTAAATTAAATAACGGCCAAGGTAATGATAGAAAAATTTGTCAACGAAAGTAGGGGCATTTTTGTAAATATTGCAAAGTTAATGAAAACTTGTAGAACTAGAAAATAATTAAATTTAGGATAAAAAGCAGTATGTAGAGGGTTGCTAAACATTGAGTGAGAGGGGTAAAAGAGTTATTTTCAAATTTTGGGCTAGAGGGGTAAAATGGTAATTTTTTGGTTATGGATTTTGATAAATTAATTATTTATGTGGGATTATAGGTGATCGTTGACTATAAGTGTGCATTAAGGAGTTATTGGAGTCGCGATGTGATGTAGGGGTTCTACACCCTACTGTTGTGTAATATGTTTTCATGATGTGCATGCTTGCATATATCATGTTTTATTACGGGATTTCTTTGCATGATTTGAGATGAGTATTATGAATTGTTGTGGATTTATGTATATATTGCAGTATATTATTTGATATAAATGATTTTAGGTTTTTCAACCGTGCTTGTTTGGCATTGTGGCGTATGGTGGCTTGGTGGTGCCATGGAGATGTCTGAGGGTGACTTAGTTGAGGGAAGATGCTATATGTGATGGGTATTGTTGGTACATGGTACTAGTTCTGGCGGTGAGTTGGAGTACTGCGGTACCATTACTTGCCTAGGCTAGGGCCTGGGGAAGGGCATGAAGGCCGCGTAAGACGGGTAGAACACAGTTATGACAGCTAACATGACTGAGTTTATTACGCTGGGTACTAGTATATAAACCAACCTGAGTGGAAGAAGTATTATCAGGTTAGGTTGTTGACACGTAATACTGGCTCTTAGACGGGGACAGTATGTACCAGCAGTATTGCAGATTAAAGGAGTGGCTCACTTAGTGATGTCTTTACAGGCGTTGTGGCAAGGGTTATAGAGGGATGCCCAGGGCGTATTGCTTACTAAGTGAGTGCGACTTTCTTAATGGTGTCTTGCATGTGAGGGTATGGATGTATGGGTGTGGAGGTTATTCTGAGATTGTGGTATGAGTATTCTGATGTGTGGAGGTGATGGTGAGTATGTGGATGATTTGGGTGTGACTGCGGCCACGGAGATGAGTTGATGGTGGATAGGGTTTCTTGGGTGGCTTGTGTTGTGATATTATTTGTTAAAACATATTTTGGTTATACAAAACTGTTTATTGGCATATTTATGATAGTAAGTGTAGAAGTTCTACTAGGCTTTTTAGCTCATTCCATTATGTGTTATTTTTTTCAGCAGATGAGGAGGACGTTTACCTTATAAACTAAAGTTTCAAGGAGAGACCCCAGGAGTGAGGCCAGAAGGCTGTCTTAGCTTTTGCTATATTAGACATTTTGTATGTAGCAAATGGAGTTGACATGTACAGGGTTGATGACATGATATAGAATATGATATTTTTGAGTTTTCTTTTGGCTTCCACAATGATATTTATAATATGTGTATATTAAAGTTTAGGAGGCCTTGCGTGCTCTTGAGGTTTTATTTAAGAGTACGCAGCCGTGTTGCGATACTCCTATACCAGGATTCAGGATTGGGGGTCATGATATATAGTGGTATCAGAGCTTAGGCTTCAGACTCTAGGGAGAGAGGGGTAGAATAGACCTTAGGGACAAGTGAGGAGCAGGCTTTAAGGTATAGGGTGATGTTGAGATCTTTGGCCATCATAACCAAAATTTAATTTTGGGACCTAAATTCCTAAGCCTAGCAAACTTCTCTTGCATGTGTTGTTTTGTGCAGATGACTTCAGAGGGTAGGGGTCGCACTAGGCGACCTACCAAGTTCACTGATGGGATAGCAGCTTGAGATCAGCAGCAGTGGGGACTTCCCTCAGCACTAGCTAGCAAGATGCCGTCGGAGGGACATGTCGAGCATCCATCTTCTACTCGCCAGGGGGAGCAGTCTGAGATGAGAGTGATTCTCGATATCATGCGAGAGATGATGAGATCACAGCAGCAGTTTTTGACGCATCAACAGCTACAGTCTAGTAGCAGCTGCATCAGCAGGCGAGTTTTCAAAGGGACAGACAAGATAGCTTGTTAGAATTCAAAAAGATTGCCCCTAATCCATTTCGAGGCATCGAAGAGCCTCTAGATGCAAAGGCTTAGATAAAGGAGGTGGATAAAGTTTTTGTGACCCCGAGGTGTGCTGAAGTTGATAGGGCCATTTTTGCCTTCTTTCTGCTTGAGGGAGAGGCCGAAGACTGGTGGAGGTCAGAGGTGTCAAGGAGAGGTGGTGATATTTCTTTGATCACCTGGGATGACTTCAGTGCAGCCTTTTATGGTAAGTACTTTTCTTCAATATCCAGTGGGAGAAGTTTTCTGAATTCAATTTGCTTCAGTAGGGAGATATGACAGCTTTTGAGTATCTCAATAAATTTAAGGAGCTATCTCTGTATGCTCCTATCTTAGCTAGTAGTGATTTTGATAGAGCCAAGAAATTTGAGGATGGGCTGCGGCAGAGAATTCGAAGGGAGGTCTATAACTTTGAGTTGACCACTTATAGAGCTATGGTCAATAAAGCCTTGGTCATTGAGAGAGACCATGATGAGGCTCTAGTTGTTAGGGACAGAGTCTTGAGGAGGGCAACTATGGCTAGAAGTGCACCTGCCAAAAGCTCTCGAGGGCCCTATTTTGGGACGAAGAGGTTAGCTCCACCCACCTCAGTGCCGGGGTTAAGGAGAGCCTTGAGCTACTATTTTTGTGGTGGCCCTCATCTTTAGAGATCATGTCCCCAATATGTTTGGAACTGCTATACCTGTCACAAGCCGGGTCATCTTTCTTTCCAGTGCTCAGATAGGCAGCAGTCGAGCCATCAGGCATCACCACCTCGAGCTGCTTCCACGCAAGAGGCCGATGACTCTAGGCAGGGTGTTCGCTTTGACACAACAGGATGCTCACACATTCAATACCGTGGTGACAGGTGAGATTATGGTTGCTTCTATTTTTGCTTATGCTTTATTTGATCCGAGAGCTACTCACTCTTTCATATCATCCAACTTTGCAAAGAAGTGGGAGTCTCTAAGTCCTGAGGCATTGGAATCTCCAATGGGGATTGCCATAGCCCATAGGCAGAGTGAAGAAATCAATCTTTTGAACCACGATCAAGGACCAGTGATTTGAATCAATGTAAACCCATCATGAATCAAAATTTAGATTATGTTTGATTTATTGAATCAAAATTATAATCAATCTCTACTCAATTAAAACTACTGAATTTGTTTTATCTAAGTGATAAGGACTTGGTTAGATTTAATAAAGCATTGATTTGGTCATATATCTTTTGATTTGAATTCAATTGATTTGAACCAAATCTTTATAGCACATTAATTGAACTAGATCACCCAGTTCAAGTTAATTAATATCTTGATTTGAATTAAACCCATCCAGTTAATCCTGATCAATATATGTCTAGGTATGATCAATTGGGTTAAGATGATCTTAATGATTTATTGAGTTTAGATCTTAAAATTGAATCTAAATCTAATCTATCTGGGTTTAGGCTAATATGGGGTGACTAAATCAAACCTGTATTTATTTCAATCAAACTAGTTGACCAATTGATTTTCATCCAAATGGCTTAAATTCAAGATCGATTTGAATCAATCTCTAGTCATACATTCTGATTTATATTCATCCAAATAGACTCAATCAACCTAAGTCATGATTGATATCAAAATTAATTTATATCGATTGATTTGGGCTTATTAAATCAAAGCCAAGCCTGTATCTAATCTAGATTGATCTAAGATTTAATCAACCCATTTTAGATTCTGATTCAAGTCAACCTAAAGGGTTCGACTCAATATGTTTCTATTTTGACATAAGTTTGATTTGGAACCGATCAAAATCAAAATTGATTTGATCCAAACTAGACCCAGTTGGTTTGAATCAAATTAAATTAGACCCGAACCAAATCATCAATCCTTTTGAGATGAAATTTTATAGCGAGTATGGATTTAAAATTCTTATTTAACCAAATCTTATTTTTAGGGGGTAGACCTCATCAGTATCTTATCATGACTTTTAATAGCAAGGACATCGAGAATATCTAGCTATACTCTTAAAAGTATTGGGTGGTAGATTTTATAGGTTCTGCAGCTAAGTGAAGATTTTATTCAAGAGGAGAAGTTAGTCAAGGTAGTGGATCAAAAGAAGCAGGTGCTTCAATGCAGTGTCACCAGTATACAACTTTGATGGAGGCATCACTCAGAGGGAGAAGTAACTTGGAAGCTCAAGGGTAGGAAGAAAAATATCCTTAATGATTTTTCTTTAGGATGCCTTAATTTCGAGGATGAAATTTTTTTAAAAGGGGAGGATTTGTGACGATTAAGAAAAAAGGATTAAGGTAAGCTAAGTCAGGGTAAGCCTTAATTAAAACTCGTTAAATTGATTTTTTTTTCCTTCTGTCTTCACGAACGTTCCGTGGTGGATGGAAAGAGGAAATTTAGTGAAGACGATCGGTAATGGGAGGAGAGAATAAGAGTCTTTGGGAAGCCAACAAACTGGACCACTTTTTTCTTCCCTTTTTCTTCTCCACTTCACTTCGTTCTCTCCTTTCTTTCGTTCTTCCTGCATTTGGGCTGGTAAACCACCATTGGAGGGTGTAGCTTGAACCCCCTTCACCGTGGAGTGTCACCGGAGCTGGAGTTGACACTGTCAGTGAGGTAGGGAGGCTAGAAAAATATTGTGTTATTTATCTCTGTTCCATCTTTCATTCCTCTGTTTCTTGATCATTTCCTTAATTCCAGATGATAGGATCGGAGATCTTCTAATTAAAGAGTAGGAGAGGACTACGGGAGCTAGAAGATCATCCAGGGAAGCTGAAATCGTTGCCAACAACTCTAGCAAGGCGGAGGTAAACTTTTACTTCCTCTGTTTTCTAGGTTAGCTGAGAAACCGATGGGATTTTTGGGTGATCCATTGGTTGGTCGTTGCCGAAGTGCTTGCTGGAGGGAAGAGAGAGTCGTTGCTGCTCGCCGTTGCCATGATGGCCGGCAATGAGGAGGCGCGGCGGGGGAGGGGAGTCGGGTTGGGAGAAGAAGACAGGCTTCTTCTTCCTGGGCTCAGCGGGAGAGACCATCAAACCTGGTGGCATGTCGCTGCCCATCACCGACGGTGAATGGGTGACGAGACGAGGGAGCCGGCGGCCCCCAGTAGTGAGGAAGAAGAGGGAGACGAGAGAGAGGGAGAGATATGAGAGAGAGAAAGAGAGAGAGAGAGCAGAGAGGGAGGGAGACGGGAGAGAGAGAGAGGGAGAGAGACTAGAGAGAGAGTAGAGAGAGGGAGGGACACGGGAGAGAGAGAGAGAGAGGGAGAGGGAGAAGAACAGTGAATTGTGGCACTCGCGTCGAGGTGGTTGGGGTGATCGCGTGAAGAGGGTTGGGGTGATCACGTGAAGAAGGCTGCAGCCTCCTTATGAGTTGGGCTTGAACTAGTGGGCCTGATTCAAGTTGGTTCAAGCTTTGGGATTAATTTTAAATTAAAAAAAAAATATTAGGATTGGATTATAGAATTCATAGGGATTAGCTAGACTCATTCTGTAGATTCAAATCTGGGTTTAGAGATGCATAATTTGATTCTATTTCACCCAAAAATCATATGATGTTCATATTGAGTTGAAATAAAATGGTTTGAATGAGCCCAAGGAAACGTATTTATTTAAAATTATATTGATCAAATCTGATCTTGAGAATTTAACCATTGTGATTAGCAATGAATCTAGTTTTTATAATGATGTTTAAATTGAATAACGGCCAAGGTAATGATAGAAAAATTTATTGACGAAAGTAGGGGCATTTTTGTAAATATTGCAAAGTTAATGAAAACTTGTAAAATTAGAAAATAATTAAATTTAGGATAAAAAGCAGTAAGTAGGGGGTTGCTAAATATTGAGTGAGAGGGGTAAAAGAGTCATTTTCAGATTTTAGGCCAGATGGGTAAAATGGTAATTTTTTTTTGGTTATGAATTTTGGTAAATTAATTATTTATGCGGGATTATAGGTGATCGTTGACTATAAGTATGCATTGAGCAGTTATTGGAGTCGTGATATGAGGTAGGAGTTCTACACCCTTCTGTTGTGTAATATGTTTTCATTATGTGCATGCTTGCATATATCATGTTTTATTACGGGATTTTCTTGCATGATTTGAGATGAGTATTATGAATTGTTGTAGATTTGTATATATATTGCAGTATATTATTTGATATAAATGGTTTTGGGTTTTTCAACCGTGCTTATTTGACATTGTGGCGTGTGGTGGTTTGGTGGTGCCATGGAGATGTCTGAGGGTGACTTAGTTGAGGGAAGATGCTATATGTGATGGGTATTGTTGGTACATGGTACTAGTTCTGGCGGTGAGTTGGAGTACTGCGGTACCATTACTTGCCTAGACTGGTGGCCCGGGGAAGGGCATGAAGGCCGCGTAAGCCGGGTAGAACACAGTTATGATAGCTGATATGACTGAGTTTATTACGCTGGGTACTAGTATATAAACCAACCTGAGTGGAAAAAGTATCATCAGGTTAGGTTGTTGACACGTAATACTGGCTCTTAGATGGGGACAGTATGTACCAGCAATATTGTAGATTAAGGGAGTGGCTCACTTAGTGATGTCTTTACGGGCGCTGTGGCAAGGGTTATAGAGGGAGGCGCAGGGCGTATTGCTTACTAAGTGAGTGCGACTTTCTTAGTGGTGTCTTGCATGCGAGGGTATGGAGGTATGGGTGTGAAGGTTATTCTGAGATTGTGGTATGAGTATTTTGATGTGTGGAGGTGATGGTGAGTATGTGGATGATTAGGGTGTGACTGCGATCACGGAGATGAGTTGCTGGTGGATAGGGATTCTTGGGTGACTTGTATATTTTCTTTTGAGGATTGATTTTATTGGTTTTTCAAATTGATATACGTATTGTGATATTATTTGTTGAAACATATTTTGATTATACAAAACTGTTTATTTGGCATATTCATGATAGTAAGTGTAGAAGTTCTACTGGGCTTTTTAGGTCATTCCATTATGTGTTATTTTTTTTAGCAGATGAGGAGGACATTTACCTTATAAACCAAAGTTTCAGGAAGGAACCCAGGAGTGAGGCCAGAAGGCTATCTTAGCTTTTGCTATATTAGACATTTTGTATGTAGCAAATGGAGTTGACATGTACAGGGTTGATGACATGATATAGAATATGATATATTTGAGTTTTCTTTTGGCTTTCGCAATGATATTTATAATATGTTTATATTAAAGTTTAGGAGGCCTTGCGTGCTCTTGAGGTTTGATTTAAGAGTACGCGGCCGTGTCGCGATACTCCTATACCAGGATTCAGGATTGGGGGTTATGACACATGTTCAGGCTTCAAATTGAAACTCTGTTTATTGCTGTCAGAGCCAGTGTTTCTCAAACAAAAGCAGTGCACCAACACTAGAGTGTACACCTACTTCGCCTGTTCCACCGGGCAGGAGGTATGGTTGCAGGCCTTCAATGATCGTCACAATAAACCGGATTCTCTCTCAAGATAACAAATCCTTCCAATACTGGTGTGAGTGGAATGTATCTGCATACATGAACAAAGTTTTAACACATTGAAGCAGAAAGATAACCATTAAACAAAAATGAAAACAAAGACATGCAATCCAGGGCTCATTGTGTTATATCCCACTTTTCGGTGGGCAACTCAACTCGTTCGCCAGCTGCTAATAAGACAGGAGTAGAATGTGCCTGGAATCCAGTAATAGTCTTTGGTCGTCCTGCCTGGCCAACCACATCAACAGCCTGACCCACTCGTACAGGAACAGAAAGAGGCTTCAAATTTTCATCCACTGTCATCAGCATCCTTGGCTGCAATGAAAGAGGAAGCTTCAGGTCCATTTAGCATTTGTTGCGTTACAAAGAAAAGGCATGGGTCATTTTTCGAGACGTACTTGCATGGCTAAGACAAGGACATAAAGCATGTAATGATACTTCCCAAGGATGATAGACTTCATGTCCGAACAAGCATACAACACGGTAGACATAAACATTATTTGGATATTAATATTATGCTTAATTTTGATTTATTAATTAAAAATTTATTTATTTCAATTTATTATGTGTAATAGCTCTAAGAAGTTGCCTTGCATGCTAGAAATTATTTTTTTGAGTGTATAGTCGATTATCATGTTCTATATTTATATCCATCTCTAATTTGGAGCGTGATAACTCATTGATTGCTCAGATTTGACACCTATGGTGGCCATGGGTTTCTCCACCATAGCCACCAGCATGACCATATCTGATAGCCATCAGTATGATGTTAGACCCTTGTTATTAATAAAACTCTAGATTGGGAGAATGAGCGCCAAAACAGCACCAGCATACATACGATATGTCAGTACGATATAGTATTGTACTGTGCTATATTGATCTAGTTTGGGTTTGGTACCAATTTTATAAATCTTGACCTACAATACAACAAAAAGAAACAAAACATGATAACTAAATTTCATTGCACATCAAATGGTTCTCAGCTGTTAAAGCCTACTCAAACTTGGAATGCAACGAATCAATTTGCTGACATCATGGAGTATTCAACTAGATAGAATTTTGTCCATCCATTACATATGAAAGTTTGAAATGAGTCAAATCATAAGCCATCCTCATAAGGCTAATGCATGCAAATTAACTAACACCCTCTCAACTTTAGTAGTTGTTAAGGCTTGCAAATGGATTGGATTGACCCATGATCCAACCTGGTCCAAACACAATTAGATATGATCAGTTCTATATTTAGCGACCCATGGGTTCGATCAGGTTTGAAAATTAAACTCGATCTAAATTTTAAATCGGATCAAATAAAAAAAAAGTAAATCTTTTAATCTTAACAATTATGTAAATCTTATTTTTCTTCATTTCAATTATCTTCATAAATTCATTGAATAAACTCTAATTTAGACCAATTCTTCTTTTTAATCTTAATAACTAGATCTCCTCTAATCTTTTTTCTCTAATTATATCTAAATATTTATGTTTATTATTTATTTTAATGGATTCTTATTTATAATGTCTCTAAGTATATGAAAAAAGATTTTAATATCATAATTTATAAACTTAAGGATAATCATTTACTTGGATAGAACTAAGATTTTTTGAATAAAAATTTAAGTTTAAATTTAAGTTTAAGTTGATTCTTTTTAATTTCATTTAAATTTTTTAATAGATTCGTATTTAATTATCACTTATTAAATTTTAATTATAAAATAATAGTTAAATGCTTGTCTCAAATACGATATTTTGGATTAAATCTGAATAGGTTTCAATGGCTCATTAGATTTAAAAATTTTTTTAATCCAATCAGTAAGTAGATTGGATTTAGATCCAAAATTAGAAAAACGAGTTGGATCAGAATTATATATAATCCGATCTGATCCATTCTGTTTGCAGCCCTTATAGCTGTTAAAAAATCAGAAGAAGCTATTCACTAACATTTATTCGGCGACTTGCTCGCTAACATTTATTCCGCGATCCCCGAATATGCTTTCTCCGAAGACGACCGTCCAGGTCAAGAGGCTAAGTTAATTAAAGGCAACTTGTTAAAAAAAAAAAAAAAATTAGTCTTGGTGAGAGCGATTAGTTTTGCTGTGAGACGTCATGGAAAGGGGCATCCATTTTCATTGCGGACATCTTATCTGAGTAAGGGACCCATTCATGTGATGCAAGGCAATTTCATATCCCAAGGCTGCAGGCCTAGTGTCATAACTCGATCATAGCCGTCCGCTCCCTCCAAATCAAACCAAGGCATAGGTGTTATCTTTTCATGATATTATAAAATTTCTAACAAATAATTAGGTTAGTGTTGATAGTTAAAAGCGAGTCTGATTCAATAGGTCTATATTTCATCTCCCTTCGTGCCTCCATGGCAAAGGAATTAAAAAAGAATGGCGTCAGTGACGGTTCCTTGGAAAAAAAGTCATGCTTGGGTCATTTGCTCACACCTACTCATCAGAATGTCAAAATACATAATAAGCGGTTTCTAGAGGATGAGATCTTCATTATTTTAAGGCCCAGGGAAGCTGCTCGCTAGGTGTTGCATCTTTGGTATGTTAACTGACATGGTATATGTAACCAATTATACACTGTTTAAAATGCTCAATTATGGGATATCTGTGCTGAATTATGAATATGGCAATGCATGACAAAATATGGAGATGATATTTAGTCTTGACTGCTACTACATGTTAGTATAATGAATTTGCTATATACTATGCTATAGGAATTTTCTTTTAGTAGTTTGAAGAATTTGTATATCATAACGGGGTACATTTACATGTAGATAACAAAAGAAGTACAGTGAAAACACTGAAGGCACTAAGTAGAAACAATGGGATAGCTAAACTTAAGAGTTGTAAAGAGTATAGCAAATGCTAAATTTTTTGTTATTTGCAATAATATTTTTTCAATTTAAGAATATATATATATATATATAAAGAGAGAGAGTACATGCTTGATTTGGTTATACTCAACTGGATCTCCACTTAGATCCGATCAGATCTAAATCTAAATTTGAATAATGGAAGTTTCATATCAATGGTTTAAGTTATTAGAAGTGATTTACTCTCTTTAAAATACTTATAAATAAAAAAAAATTATGCATTAAGTGACTACAAATTTGGATAATCTAATTAACATGAAATAATATTTTTTTATTGACTTGATACATGTTTTGAGAGTTTTTGAATCACATGATCTTGGATGTATAAGTATTTTAGAGATAGTAGATTCCATTGAATAGTCTAAATCATTGATTTAGGATCCCTATAATCTAAATTTAGAGTGGGCTAGATGTGAGTGGAGATTATCCTAATTTACTTTAACTACTTTGCAAGTAAATTTTATGATACACATGACCAATTACTATAAACTTAGGATATTATTAATTCTTTATAGCATGAAATTATTAGTTTCTATAAAAAATTTCTTCTTGGTTACCAATTACTATTCTTCCTGTGTAACTCCAGTCCAACCACTTGAGTTTATCGAAAGCAGCAATATTGTATTTTACTCACAATAATATATTTATATGAATTTAAAATAAAATTTTTGTATTGATTCACCTATCATAGACTCCTTAACCTAACTTCTAGCACATGGAATACATGTTTCCTGAACTCCACATTATTTTCCTAATTGTTAAGATAGAAAAAAAATCAAAGAGTAAACTATTCACTGGCACTTGTTCCATGACTTGCTTAGTATTTTAAATGCTATGTAGATGCCCTCCGATTCTATTTATATTTCTCCTTCTTTTCCATTGCTATCTTAGCTTCCATGTAAGTACCAAATAATGATAAAGAGAAAAAAGAGGAAAGAGATAGAAAAGGAATCAAGCAACATGCATGCAACACATCGCATCTAAGTTTCATCCTTTTAAATGACCATCACTATTGGTTACTTGGAATGCATTATAGAAAAACTATTAGATGATGACCATGAAGACCATAGAATTAATTAAGGGTCACTTGTAACGTTAGGTTGTTGGAAGCTCCCCTGACCAGAGACTAGGTCAAGGCCAAATTAATTACAAGCAACTTGCAATGTTAGGTTGGAAATCTATTGGAAGCTCCCTGGTCCAACGATCAGCTCAAAAACAGTAACAAATTTTGGAGTCATTGCCGAATTCCCACAATATAAAATAGTCCTTTATGACTGATAATTTGGTTTATAAAGCATTGGTCTGGATTGTTTAAAGTGAGCTTAAAGTTTTATATACACACACTATGCTATGTATTTGAAATAAAATCCATTGGATGAGCCTGCCATTAGTTCTCTAAGACACGATTAGGCCTGGTCAAAACTGCAAGTCTGATAGATAGGACAGCCGGTCTGAGTTTGAGAATGGAACCCCGCTACCAATGCATAGCCGAGCTCCTATCTCATCTGGTCTAGCATTTAATTAGCTATAGTTTGCAGTATGTATTGTTCAATTGACTAAACACCCTCTCTATTTTGCTAGTTGTTTAAAAATTAGAATGAAACTTTTCACTAGTATCTATTCAGTGAGTTGTTCAGAATTTTAAATGATCACTTCATTTTAATACTACGCTGATGGTTGGAGCCTTTCACTAACTTATTCCGCGGTCATGGAAGACGAGCCAGAGAATGCGTTGCGGACAAACCACTGGACGATGACCGCCAAGACTGCAGAATTGATTACGGGCAACTTGTAATGTTGAGTCGTTGGAAGCTCCAAAGACCAACGACCGGATCAAAAGGCCAAGTTAATTAAAGGCAACTTGTACGAAGACATAGGCCTTTGTTTTGGTGAGAGAGTTTTCTTTTCTTTTTTTTTTTTGGGGGACATCTTGGTTAATGGAAAGAGGTGCTCCGATTCGTGATTTTTGTGGTGGATGCCTGAAAAAGTGAGCCCATTCACGTGGATTCATCTTAGCAAACTATTATACCTAAATGCATCACCAAAATCGAGTTGATAATTCTAAACACTATTAATAGTAAGGCAAAATGAATTAAAAATTTTATATTAAAATTACTTTTGATATCTAATCTAGTTTCAACTATTTCAATTCATTATGATAATTAGGCCACAATTAAACTGATTAATTAAAAAAATATTAATAAAGAGATGAACCGATATATCTAACTTTGTTATAATATGTAAGACAATATAAAAAAAATGATATAATTTTCTTGAACTATATTAAATCAGAGAAGGGTTATAGAGGAATAAAGTCCAAGAATTATCCAGAGGAATGGGGCTTAAGCCTATTATGTGGACACCAATACTAGATACCAACATCTATGATTAGAGATCTTATGAAAGAGGTTTAATATGGTAAGAAGTTGATTAAGTGAGCATGTTAGAGCATCAATTTCAAAAAAATATCTCTTCAAATCCCTATGATAAATGCTCTTATAAAGTGATAAAAAAAATATAAGGTTAAGTTATACTCTTAATGAATCTAAAGTAGGATGACTACAGGATATTATGTCACAAATATCCTTAAAAGACTTATCTATGTTAGAATTGTTGTATAAGGTTTTGGCTAATTTTGAGAAATTCTTATAAAAAATCAAGGTATTAAGTGCAAGACCATTAATATGTGCTGACTATATAGACCCAAATATCCGTACCATGTGCATGATATATAAAAGTTTGAGTTAAGAACCTAATTCAAGGCTTAATCCACTAAGATTTTTTCAAATGGATACAATCAACACTAAGTGAAGTTTAAGTGCACTGAATACCTCACTTATTGCATAGTATAAGATACCCAAAAATTTATGTTGCTTGATTTTAATAGCTTTCAAATTTTTTAAAACTTTTGTGAGAAATTATTGAATAAAAAATTAATTTTGGAAATGTTTCTAAATCTTTGACCCATATGGTGGGAAATGTTTTAAAAGAAAGAAAATAGAAAATAAAAAAGGGCTTAATTCTTAAAGAGACAGTGCTCGCACTGATAGATTTTCTAGCTCTCATCTTAGGCTTTTTTTCTGAGCTTAGCACGTGTGAACTGATGTAATAATGTACTAAATCAAGGTAGCAATTGATTTTAAAAGAAAATTTTTGATTTGTTGAAGAAGCCATGCTCATTAATTTTCATAACCACATGAAAAAATCACATGGAGCATGATTTAAGCTATCACACGGCTCTCACATGAAAAGAAATCATGCAGCACATGATTCACTATCTTTTTAGTGTGATACGGCTATTGGATTGAGTTTATAAATAGGTTGTAGGTTCAAAGCCTAATGCAATAATTTTTCATCTATTCTTTTAATCTTCTCCAAATTTCTAATGCTCTTAATTTTTTTCTCTTTCTGAGTTTCTTTTTACCCTTGTAAAGGAGCTTATGGACCACATGTCTACATAATTGTGCGTATGGTAGGAGGATCAGATTGAGCAAGACCATTGTACTTTAAGAACAACTCACTAATAATTTGCTCAAGGAGATGAAAGGGTTATTTAGTTCACAAGAAAATAGGTTTGGATAAATCAAACAATAATAATAAGAATCAATCTGATTTTGATTCTGATTTTTATTTAAACCAATATGTGGAGAGAATGAGCAATTCTGATTTCTATTCAAATGAAATTTAATTTTAATTCCAATTTTGATTCTAATGCTGAACCAAATTGATCCATAATTAGTCCCTAGAGTCTGATAGAAGTTTCAGTTCAAGCTTATTTTTATTTCTAATTTAATTTTATCATCTTGAATTAATATTTATTATTTTTAATATATTTAAGTAATTTTTTAGGTTCCTCCGTTTCAACACAATATATATTGTTCAATTGACTAAACAGCCTCTCAATTTTGCTAGTTGCTAAAAAAAATCAGAATGAAACTGTTCACTACTAACATTTGTTCAGTGACTTGTTCAGAATTTTAAATGATCAACTTAACACTACACCAATGGTTAGAGCCTTTCACTAACTTACTCCACAGCCATGAAAAAACGACCCAGAGTATGGGTTATGGACAACCCACTAGATCATGGCCAGCAAGGCTACAGAATTAATTACAGGCAACTTGCAGCGTTGTGTTGTTCGAAGCTCCAGAGACCGACGACTGGATCAAGAGGCCAAGTCAATTGAAGGCAACATGTTAAAAAAAAAAAAAGGTCTTGGTTTTGGTAATAAGGGAGATTGTTTTTGTGGCGGGACGATTCGCTCCCTTCGAATCAAACCTAGGTGTTATCTTTCCATAATATTATATAATTTATAAAAAGCAGGTCTGACACAGTAAATATACAATTCATCTCTCTCATTGCCTAAGGAATAAAAAAAAAATAACGGTGTTAGTGATGGTTTAAAAAAAAAAAAACCATTTGGTTCCAGATATTCATAAAAAAGTCAAGCAAAACTCTGTTTTGGATGATTGAGAGACTCATCCTCTTCACAACTTCTGTTCGGCTAAGCAGTGAAGCTGTGTAGATCCGGGGAAGCAAGGAGTTGCAGTCAAGAGAAAGGGGGGCGGGATGGCGACGATCTTAGAGGCTTTTGTTGGAAAAATTGTCGAGAAGCTCGTTGATTCGGTTGGTGGAAGAGCTGTGATGGTGTTAAGAGTGAAGGGCGAGATGGAAGAGCTTCAGGAGAAGTTGGAGAGCATACAAGGCCTGCTTGAGGATGCAGAGAGAAGGCGGCTCCAAGATCCAGCCATCAACAGGTGGGTGGTTAAGCTGAAAGGCATCATGTATGACGTTGATGACATCATAGATCTCTGCAGAATCAAGGGTGCAAAGCTTGGGAGGTCGTCGGATGATCAAGGATCAACATCGCTGGTTGGAAATTTGGGGGTAAGCCATCTGTTCTCCATGCTTCCTAGCCCTAGTGATTTGTTATCTGCCCATGACATTGCCAGTAGAATTAAAACTTTGAATGGTAGACTGAAGGAGATCATGGAAGATAGAATAGTTATTCCCAGGCTAGGGCCCAGCAACAGAAATGTCACAGCGAGCGGAGTGAATCTTAGACAGACCTCTTCTCTCGTTGAATTGGACATAGTAGGAACAGGCATTGAGGATGCTACCAAGGGTCTTGTGAACAAGTTGTTGAAGGAAGATGAACGTAAATGTTGTATTTTTGCAATCGACGGCATGGGGGGAATCGGCAAAACCACGCTTGCTCAGAAGATATTCAATGATCCAGAGA
Source organism: Metroxylon sagu (assembly GCA_017589505.3). NCBI lineage: Eukaryota > Viridiplantae > Streptophyta > Magnoliopsida > Arecales > Arecaceae > Metroxylon > Metroxylon sagu. Next base: position 27,163 of record JACVBY030000118.1, read on the forward strand.
TAGTTGACAACTTTCAGACTCGAATATGGGTGTGTGTTTCACAGGATTTTTCAGAGATCGAGCTGCTGAAACAGATGATAAGGGGTGCCGGTGGGGAACATAGATTATGGAATACAAAAGCAGAACTCCAACTTAAACTCAAAGAAGTAGTTTCTGGAAAGCGTCTGTTTGTTGTCTTGGATGATGTATGGCAAGCAAATGTGTGGGTTGATTTACTTCGAATTCCCCTTCAAACTGGTGTAGCTATCGGTCGGATCTTGGTTACCACTAGAGATGAAAATATTGCTAGAAGAATGGGGGCAGTACACACCCACAAAGTGGAGCTATTACCTGAAAATTCTGGTTGGGAGCTCCTCTGCAAGAAAGTGTTTGCAAGTGGAGAGGAGGCAGAGATGGAGATGTTAAGAGATATAGGGACTCAAATTGTTCAGAAATGTCATGGTCTTCCTCTTGCAATCAAGACTATTGCCGGCCTTTTAACCACGAAGGATAAAAGCAGGAGTGAATGGGAAAAAGTTCTAAGAAGTGATGCATGGTCTATGAGCAACCTTCCTGAAGAACTTAGGGGAGCTTTGTATATGAGCTATGAGGATTTACCGTCTCACCTAAAACAGTGCTTTCTTTACTTCGCTCTATTTCCAGAAGATTATCATTTCTATCATGATAAGCTTGTGCGGTTCTGGGTGGCTGAAGGGTTTGTGAAAACCGAAGAAGATGCAAGGATGGAAGAGTTAGCAGAGCAATACTATGAAGAGTTGATAAGGAGGAACATTCTGCAACTTATAAACGTGGAAGGGAACGTATGTCAAATGCATGATCTCTTACGAACTCTTGCTCAGTTTTTGTCACAAGATGAAAGTTTCTATGGAGATGTACATGAATTAAAAGCCACCACTTTGTCAAAGCTTCGGCGCTTATCAATTGCAAGAGGAGGAGAGATGGCAGCAGTCCCTAGTTCTATAATAGAACGGAATTGTTTGAGGACCCTCATCCTGTTTCAGAGCCCATCAAGTTTTAGAAATGATTGGCTTGTGAGATTAACTCATCTCCGCATCTTGCATCTAAATTGGACAGATATTGAGAGCATCCCGGATTCTATCGGAACCTTAATACACCTTAGGCTCCTAGATCTTAGTTCTACAACTGTTTCCACACTACCGGAATCTCTTGGTTTCCTTACAAACCTACAAATATTGCAACTCAGATGCACCCGCCTGCAGTCGCTTCCCAAGAGCATCACTCGGCTTTTCAATCTCAGATGTCTGGATTTTTCGGATACATCATTGAGTTTTGTGCCTAAAGGGATTGGAAAATTAGAGCAACTTGTTGAACTCAAGGGATTTATGGTGGGTGATGATGGGAACGGCGGTGAACAAGCACAAGGCTGTGAATTGGAAGAGTTGCAGAGTCTCTCCCGCCTCAGAATTCTCTACATAGACAGATTGGAGAGGGCATCGAACAGGGCTCGAATTTTGGACAATAAACCCTACTTAAAGAAATTATGGCTAAGTTGCAGACCAAAAAAAGTGATGGACGATGAGGAGATCCGTCGGATCGAGGAGATCTTCGAGGACTTGACCCCTCCGAGATGCATAGAAGATCTAGAGATATCGGATTTCTTTGGCCGAAGGTATCCCGGCTGGATGATGTCATCGTCTTTGGGAGATTATCTTCCTAACCTGAAATATTTGAAGCTTTATAGGTGCAAATCATGCCGAGAGCTTCCACCGCTAGGTCAGTTGCCCCAATTGATCAATCTCGTAATTTCCGGTGCATCTACAGTTGTATCAATTGGCCCTGAATTTCTCGGCAGCGGTGTAAGGCAGGGATCACATACAGCAAGGCCAACCTTCTTTCCCAAGATCGAAACCCTGGTCTTATCGGATATGGACGAATGGGAAGAATGGGAGATAAGTGAACAAGCAGCATCTCAGTCAGCGTTGCTGCTGCCTCGTCTAAAGAAATTGAAACTTTATTATTGTTACAAGTTGAGAGCTCTTCCCAATGTCTTTAAGCAGGCCACCATGATGCAAAGCTTGCATATTCAAGGAGCTTCGGAGCTGAGAGGAGTCGAGAACCTTCCTTTTTTATCAAATCAGCTAGACATCTCAGGGTCTGATTGTTTGGAAAAGATCTCAAATTTACCTGCTATAAAGACACTATGCATGTATGGTTGCCCAGCATTGAGGTGCGTGGAGAATCTGGATGCACTGCAACGCCTGAAGTTGCGTTATTATGATGAATTCATGGACAGCCTCCCGGAGTGGATTTTGGGACTTCTCCAAGAACGACAGCACCCTCATCAAGACAACCTCGAGTTGATCCTGTATTGCAATGTCCGCCTGCTCGCGAGGTGCCTCAGGGGACGCCCAGACTGGCCCATCATCCGACAGTTCTCTCGAGTCAGGGCCAATGCTTCCACCAACACTGGAGAAGCTCCTCTACATTATTATCTACATTATACCAAGGTACCTTTTAGCTACCAAACCAACCTTGAGTCTGATGGCTCAAACGTACCTTAGTAGCTACCAAACCAACCTTGAGTCTGATGGCTCAAATGATGAATCTGATGGTTCAAACGATGAGTCTGATGGCTCAAACGATGAATAATGTCTTTCTCCACAACATTTTATTTTCTATGAAGGTGCTTCTTAGCTCATCTGGTACCTTGTTACTGAATGTTGCCATGCATCAACTTTATTTCTCACTTTCCTATCAGTGTTCCCTATGTAATTCTATATACTGGACTTTGAAAGGAATCCATGATTAGTGAAACATGTTAGTAGGCATAGAGAGCTGTAAGTTAAGTTCTGAGGACTCTTCGGAGTTGGAACAAATTAATTGTAATATGTCTCTATCTTCAGCACGCTTTTTTATGCAAAAATGGATATAAAACCTTTAAGTTGACTGTTGACCTCCTGGACAGAGGTCTATGCTATAAAGTTGCCTGGTAATTTTCTAGGAACAAGTAGGTAGTTAATTGACTGATTTGTAACTTTACAACTTGAAAATAGAAACATAGATTTGCTCCATAACCAGAAGCCACTCTGCTTCAACCCCCAGCATCTTTTGAAGCTCTCTGAAGATCTCCTGAAGGGTTCCTACAATTGACCTTTGTTCTCTTAGAAAAAAATAATATATTTATATGAATTTAAAATAAAATTCTTGTATTGACTCACCTACCATAGGCTACTCAACCTAACTGCTAGCACATGGAATACATGTTGTCTAAACTCCCTCTCTATTTTCCTAATTGTTAAGATAGAAAAAAAATAAAAGAACAAACTATTCACTAGCACTTGTTTCACAACTTACTTAGTATTTTAAATACTATGTGGATGCCCTCTGATTCTATCTATCTCTCACTTTAGTCTTTATGTAAGTACCAAATGATGGTAGAGAGAAAAAAAAAAAAAAAAAGGAGAAGAGAGATAGGAAATGACCATCACTATTGGTTACTACATTGGAAAGCTTTCCTTGAGAATACATCATAGAAAAACTATTAGATGATGACCACAAAGACCATAGAATTAATTAAGGGCCACTTGTAACGTTAGGTTGTTGGATGCTCCCCTGACCAAAGACTAGGTCAGGGCCAAATTACTTAAAAGCAACTCACAATGTTAGGTTGGAAATCTATTGGAAACTCTCCGGCATCTAAAACAGTATCAAATTTTTGAGTTATTGCCGAATTCCCACGATATAAAATAGTTCTTTATGACTAATAATTTGGTTTATAAAGCATTGATCTAGATTGTTTAAAGTGAGCTTAAAGTTATGTGTGTGTATATATATATATATATATATATATGCACGTGCGTGCACACATACATACACATATATGTATGCTATGTATTTGAAATAAAATCCATTGGATGAGCTTGCCATTAGTTCTCTAAGACTCGATTAGGCCTGGTCAAAATTATAAGCCCGATGGGTAGTACAGCTGGTCTGAGTTTGAGAATTGAACCCCGCTACCAATGCATAGCCCAGCTCCTATCTCATCTGGTCTGGCATTTAATTAGCTATAGTTTGCAATATATATTGTTCAATTGACTAAACACCCTCTCTATTTTGCTAGTTGTTTAAAAATTAGAATGAAACTGTTTACTAGCATCTATTCAGTGAGTTGTTCAGAATTTTAAATGCTCACTTCAATTTAATACTACGCTGATGGCTGGAGCCTTTCACTAACTTATTCCATGGTCATGGAAGACGGCCCAGAGGATGCGATGCGGACAAACCACTGGATGATGGCCACCAAGGCTGCAGAATTGATTACGGGCAACCTGTAATGTTGAGTTGTTGGAAGCTCCAAAGGCGGCCGACGACTGGAGCAAAAGACCAAGTTCATTAAAGGCAACTTGCGCAAAGACATATGCCTTTGTTTTGGTGAGAGAGTTTATAAATAGGTTGTAGATCCAACGCTTGAATGCAATAATTTTTTATCCGTTCTTTTGATCTTCTCCAAATTTCTAATGCTCTTAATTTTTTTCTCTTTTTGACTTTCCTTCTAAGCATGTGAAAGAGCTTTTGGATCACACCTCTACATAATCGTGCGTGAAGTAGGAGGATCAGATTAAGCAAAATCATTGTACCTTAAGAACAACTCATCAATAATTTGCTCCACAAGATAAAGAGGTCATTTGGTTCGTAAGAATAGGGCTCTAGAATAGAAATCAAAATCACTAATTTCGACTCTACTATTTATTTGGATATAATTGAAATCAGATTTCAATTCCATCTAGAACCAGAATAATATTTTAGGGAGAATTAGATATTCGAACTCTTGCTTAAAATTACAATTCCCATTCCAATGTATTGTAGCCGTTCTTATCCTCCTCACTTGTAATCATTCTCATCTTTTTTGCATGCCCCCTCTTCTCTCCTCTTCTCACCCAACCTTTCTTCTCTCTTTTTCTCACCTAACCCACTTCCATCTCCTATTTGACGACCCTTCTTATCGCAACATCATTATCAATTATGAGCTCTTCTCACCTAATCCTACTTCCTTCTTCCATCCAGCGGCTGCTCTTATCATAACAACATCATCAATCATGAGCTATTCTTCATCCTCCACAACATGGGCAATGAATGATAGAGAATGAACGGTCAATGGTAGAAGACATCTAGGAATGATTATCTTGCCAAGTATACATAATCACAAATAATAATAAAAAAAAATCAGTGAAAACCCTAGAAACCCAAAAGGGTCTCTCTTTTTTCTTTTCTTTAGCACTCGAGGGCTATTATGACCTTCCTTTATTTACTAATTTTTAGATCTATTTATTTGTGAAATAAATATTAAATTAAATATCTATATTAAAAAGTTTTAAAAACAATCAAATTTTAAAGTTTTTGACTCAGGAGGAAAACAAAAAATCTGAATTGATTTGATTCTAAGGTCTGGATAAACCAAACAATAATAATAGGAATCAATTTGATTCCGATTCTAATTTCGGTTTGAACCATATAGGTGGAGGAAATGAGTAATTCTGATTTCAATTCGAATGAAATTCAATTTCGAATCCAATTTTAATTCCAATGTTAAACCAAACAAGTTCGAAATTAGTCACTAGAGTGTGATAAAAGTCTCAATTCAAGCTTATTTCCATTTCTAATTGAATTTTATTATCTTTAATTAAATTTATTATCTTTAATACATTCTAATAAATTTTTTTAGGGTCCTTCGTTTCGACACAATATATATTGTTCAATTGACTAAACACCCTCTCAATTTTGCTAGTTGTTAAAAAAAATCAGAATGAAACTGTTCACTAACCTTTGTTCAGTGACTTGTTCATAATTTTAAATGATCAATTTTTGGTTAGAGCCTTTCTCTAACTTATCCCACAGTCATGAAAAAACGACCCAGAGAATGGGTTATGGTCAGCCCACTGGATGATGGCCACCAAGATTACAGAATTAATTACAGGCAACTTGAGGCGTTGTGTTGTTCGAAGCTCCAGCGACCGACGAGTGGATCAAGAGGCCAAGTTAATTGAAGGCAACTTGTTAAAAAAAAAAAAAGACTCGGTTTTGGTAATAAAAGAGATTGTTTTTGTTACGGGACGTCTTGGTTAACGGAAAGAGGCGCTCCGATTCGCGATTTTTGGTGCGGCGTCTGACCGGAGGCCGTTGGTCTAGTCTCGTGACTCGGTCACAGCCATCCACTCCCTTCGAAACAAACCTAGGTGCTATCTTTCCATAATATTGTGTAATTTATAAAAAGCAGGTCTGATTCAGTAAACATACAATTCCTCTGTCACTGCCAAAGGAATTAAAAAAAGGGGGTTGGTGATGGTTTTTTTTTTTAAAAAAAACATTTGGTTCCAGAAATACATAAAAGAGCCAAGCAACTCTGTTTCCGATGATTGAGAGATTCATCCTCTACACAACTTCTGTTCGGCTAAGCAGTGAAGCTGTGTAGATCCGGGGGAGCAAGAAGTTGCAGTCAAGAGAAAGGTGGGGGGGGGGGGGGGCGGGGGGCGCGGGATGGCGATGATCTTACAGGCTTTTGTTGGGAACTATGTCAAGAAGCTCGCTGGTTTCATTGATGAAAGAGTTGTGATGGTGTTAGAAGTGAAGGACGAGATGAAAAGGCTTCAGGAGAAGTTGGAGAACATAGAAGGCCTACTCGATGATGCAGAGAGAAGGCGGCTCCAAGATCCAGCCATCAACAGGTGGGTGGTCAAGCTGAAAGACATCATGTATGATGCTGATGACATCATAGATCTCTGTAGAATCAAGGGTGCAGAGCATGGAAGGTCATCGGATGATCAGGCATCAACATCGCTGGTTGGGAATTGGGGGGTAAGCCATTTAATATCCATGCTTCCTAGCCCTAGTTATTTGTTATCTGCCCATGAAATTGCCAGTAGAATTAGAACTTTGAATGATAGACTGAAGGAGATCATAGAAGATAGAATAGTTATTTCCCGGCTAGAGTGCAGCAACAGAAATGTCACAGCGAGCGGAGTGAATCTTAGACAGACCTCTTCTCTTGTTGAATTGGACATAGTAGGAACAGACGTTGAGGATGCTACCAAGAGTCTTGTGGAGATGTTAGTGAAGGAAGATAAGCAAAAATGCTGTATTTTTGCAGTCGACGGCATGGGGGGAATCGGCAAGGCCACGCTTGCTCAGAAGATATTCAATAATCCAAAGATAATTGACAACTTTAAGACTCGAATATGGGTGTGTGTTTCACAGGATTTTTCAGAGATCGAGCTGCTGAAACAGATGATAAGGGGTGCCGGTTGGTATCATGGAGTATCGAGTACAAAAGCAGAACTCCTACCTATGCTCAGAGATGCTGTTTCTGGAAAGCGTCTGTTTGTTGTCTTGGATGATGTATGGCAAGCAAATGTGTGGGTTGATTTACTTCGAAATCCCCTTCAAACTGGTGTAGCTATCGGTCGGATCTTGGTCACCACTAGAGATAAAAAAGTTGCTAAAGAAATGGGGGCAGTACATACCCGCAAAGTGCGGCTATTACTTGAGAATTCTGGTTGGGAGCTCCTCTGCAAGAAAGTGTTTGCAAGTGGAGAGGAGGCAGAGATGGAGATGTTAAAAGATATAGGGACTCAAATTGTTCAGAAATGCCATGGTCTTCCTCTTGCAATCAAGACTATTGCTGGCCTCTTAACCACGAAGGATAAAAGCAGGAGCGAATGGAAAAAAGTTCTTAGAAGTGATGCATGGTCTATGAGCAACCTTCCTGATGAACTTAGTGGAGCTTTGTATATGAGCTATGTGGATTTACCATCCTACCTCAAACAGTGCTTTCTTTATTTCGCTCTGTTTCCAGAAGATCATGTATTCATGCGCGGTGAGCTCATGAAGTTCTGGGTGGCTGAAGGGTTTGTGGAAACCCAAGATGATACAACGGTGGAAGAGTCAGCAGAGCAGTACCATGAAGAGTTGATAAGAAGGAGCATTCTGCAAGCTATGGATGTGAAAATGGACTTGTATAAAATGCATGATCTCTTGCGAACTCTTGCTCAGTTTTTGTCACAAGATGAAAGTTTCTATGGAGATGCAAATGAATTAAAAGCCACCCCTTTGTCAAAGCTTCGGCGCCTGTCAATTGGAAGAAGAGAAGGGACGGCAGCAGTCCTTAGTTCTATAATAGAACAGAATGGTTTGAGGACCCTGATCCTGTTTCAGAGCCCAAGAAGTTTTGGAAATGATTCATTCGTGAGATTAACTCATCTCCGTAGCTTGCAACTAAATGGGAAAGATATTGGGAGCATCCCGGATTCTATCGGAACCTTAATACACCTTAGACTCCTTGATCTTAGTTTTACAAAAGTTTCCACACTACCGGAATCTCTTGGTTCCCTTACAAACCTACAAATATTGAAACTCATATGTTGTGACCATCTGCAGATGCTTCCCAAGAGCATCACTCGGCTTTTCAATCTCAGATGTCTTGATATTCTCCGTACATAATTGAGTTTTGTGCCTAAAGGGATTGGAAAATTAGAACAACTCGTTGAACTCAACGGATTTATGGTGGGTGATGATGGGAACGGCGGTGAAGAAGCACAAGGCTGTGAATTGGAAGAGTTGCAGAGTCTCTCCCGCCTCAGAATTCTCGACATAGACAGATTGGAGAGAACATCGAACAGGGCTCGAATTTTGGACAATAAACCCTACTTAAAGAAATTAAGGCTAAGTGGCAGACCACAAAATGTGATGGACGACGATGAGGAGATCCGTCGGATCGAGGAGATCTTCGAGGACTTGACCGCTCCGGGAAGCATAGAAGATCTAGAGATATCTGATTTCTTTGGCCGGAGGTATCCTGGCTGGATGATGTCTTCGTCTTTGGGAGATTATCTTCCTAACCTGAAATATTTGAAGCTTATTGACTGCAAATCATGCCGAGAGCTTCCACCGCTGGGTCAGTTGCCCCAATTGATCGATCTCGTAATTTGCGGTGCACCTGCAGTTGTATCAATTGGCCCTGAATTTCTCGGCAGCGGTGTAAGTTAAGTTTTGAGAACTCTTCAGAGTTGGAACAAATTAATTGTAATATGTCTCTATCTTCAGCACGCTTTTTTATGTAAAGAAACGGATTCAAGACCTTTTGACTGTCGACCTCCTTGACAGAGGTCTATGCTATAAAGTTGCCTCGTAATTTTTTAGGAGCAAGTAGGTAGTTAATTGACTGATTTGTAACTTTACAACTTGAAAATAGAGACATAGATTTGCTTCATAACCAGAAGTCACTCTGCTTCAACCCTCAGCATCTTTTGAAGCTCTCTGAGGATCTCCTGAAGGCTTCCTACAATTGGCCTTTGTTCTGTTAGAAAGTTCTTCTTTCTTTTTTTTTTTTTTTTTTGGGTGATGTCTTTATGTATTTATCACTCTTCTCGTTAAGCTCATTATCTCAGTTTGGCCCGGCTTCTTGAAGCCTTGTCTGGAGGCTTCAAACCTTTTGCACTGTCCATTTGTAGGCAGGTTTGCTGTAACGCTCATAGGTGATCATTGCCAAATCAATTTAGATTTTTGAAATAAACGATGTCCCTTCATGAAGGGAAGATCAGCTGCAGAAGAGATTCATGTCATGAATGGATGATTTATGAGATATTGATATCAGATGATAAAGTATTGAAATTTATTCACGTCCCTATGGAGCAAAACTGCACTGTTATTGAAATTTACAAGCTCTCAAAAAGGGAGTGGTAAATGAAAGTGCCACAGCCATTCAAATTGTGATTCTTCTTCTAAGAGGCCAATCAGCATGAGAGATCAAGCAATGCAGACCAAACATGGGAGAAATCAAGTATATCTATATATAGTGCTCCCAGCATCCATGCTACCATGCTTGTACTTATGGGAATCACCATCTAGTCATGAGGGTTCATCATAAAAACAATGAATAATATAGACTTTGAATGGAATCCCAATTCTAGTCTGGTAGGGCGGTCATACACGATCCACATGTGATTTGGCTTATTCTAGAACTTGTACATCAACTTTGGCAGGATCTTAGAGTGTGCATATAGATCAAGAGTCACTGAATTGATCTCCAGCGGATGGTAGAGGACTTTGGATATTCCTTTTGGGGATTTGGAAGAAGCATCTGGCCCCATGGTTATGCAAGAAAAGCATTGGGCTCCAAAATGGGTTTTTCAATCAAAATTGGTTTAGGCCTAATACAAGTCATCCGGATGAAAATGTATCAACATATAAAATATTTCAAGAACAGCAGCAACATTAATAGAAGAATCATAGTACCATATCCTGTCCAGATGAAACCCATAAATTAAACTCTACTTGGGCTGCTCTTGGATCTAAGGGATCAAACATACAAATCGGGACAAAAAAAGAAAGAAAAACTGACATTAGCAGTGTCAAAAGATTGTGGTTACACATTTCATCAGTAATCAAAATGTATTAAAACACAGATAGCAGACATGTAGAGGCAGGGGGATTTCATAGATGATAGCAGATGGCACCACCATGAACCCAGGAAGGATCCTTAAAAACATATTAATATTTTTTCTTGCCAAGTATCAACAATTAAACTTTACATCAACTTCATGCGGAAAAAAAAAAAAGAAAAATAAAATCAAGGTTGAAGCTATTAAACATCACCAACCTAACATCATAAGTTATTTACGTAATTTCATTCAATGATTAAAACATGCATTATTTTTAATACAGTATTCATATCACATGACCTGAAGACATATCACAAACAATTAACACGTAAGTAAGCTTGGGCCAAGAACTTAATGACCATCTCCCTTCCAAATGATCCAGCAGTTCTTGTGTATAAGGTAAACTCCCTAGAAATTTCATCTTGCAAATTTTGATCATCAGAGTAGAATTTCAAAATGATTTCAATCAGCACATCCATAAATACTGCACAATTTCAAGTTTACTCTTATTATCATAGAAGTACTGGTTCAAAAGGAAGCCCCACTGCCACAGTGATCCTTTTTTAAGTTCTACATCACGATCTTGAATCAATAATTGCCCAAATTCCATTAGGAAAGATGTCTCTTCTCATCATCATTCAAATGTGAGATTCATCAAATCACCCCACATATAACTCATGGCCATGCTTAAGCACCTCTAGCAAAGTGTTTCCGCAATTTTCAAAGTAAATGCCACATTATTCCAAAATTTGGAGCTTCAGACCGTCTTGGATTTTCTTTTCTTAATCTTTGTTGTATCATTTAGAATTCTCCTAATCACTAACTCCGTCTTCTTATTCAACATACTTTGCAAGCTCAAAAATAGCAAACTGAGTTTTCCTTTTAGGTCTCGCCATTTCTCTTATCAAACTTTTTCATCATGCTAAAGGTTAAGGTATGCCCATAGAACCGCACTTTAGCATATAGCACTTGAAATAACTCAAAAACATAGCATTTGCTAGTGCCACTTTTTTCTCGCTATATTAGGCACTATAAGCCCGAACATTATAAAAGGTTGCTGTAGAACATAGTATAGCAGTATGTGTCCAAAACTGCTATAGCGGACACCATTACCAGTTTTTAAACAATATTTAATATGGTTATCGTACTAATGGCTGATGCATTAAATTGGTCATGTACAAGATGCACTTGCATTCTTTATTTGACCAATATAAAGGGAACTTAAGAAAGGTTCCTAGTAGAACGCATTTCAACAAGTTATAATTAGCAATTTCGCATAATTAAGTTCGCTTAGTATTCTTTAAAAATCATGTAGCTAGTCCATTATATAATTCTGAGAAGTTTGGTTTAAGTCACTGCTCTTATATGCAGACTAGGCTGGGAAGAGGTTAACGTGTCAGGATATGTTGGGCAGGTCAGATACGGAGCTACAAGTCCAATGCCCCTCCAATGGACATCAGTTGAATTTGTAGTAAACCATTAGCAAGGAGAAATTTAGAGGACTAAGTCAATAATAATAATAATAATAAGTCCATATAAGCCAATGCCACCTTTACCTCTAGCCACGCTTTTTTACAAACGTGATGTCAAAACCATCCCTAGGAAGCTACACACCATTTGTTAGCAAATATGATGTAATTTTGGCCTCAACTGAAGCCTTGTGCTCAACCCTAGCCAGCATGAAGGGAGCCTGGATCTCTTTGGCTCCAGACTGCTATGATGGTAAAATTTTACAACCTAGGATGGCGGTCTCGGACGAAATGTTGGGCTGAGCCCAGCCCAAAGCCTGAGACAGATTCCTCAACTTTTGTGTCAAACTAAACCTTTTTTCTTTCGTATCTTATACCAACTAATGTTTACCTCCATATCTTCTTTAAAGAAATTTAGAATTCCAAATGCACATAATAGAATTGGAGATAGAGAAGCCCAAACCACGTCTAGATTGGATGATTTAAGCTCCCATACAAACAAAACTAAAGCCAGCCACAGAATGAAGGAAAATAAAATTAAAGGGGAACAAGAGAATGGACCTGCAGGTGAAGTTGATCAAAGACATGGGGTGGGCCAAGGTAGCAAGAATCTTCATAAGAACCTTCCACAATGCGAGACCTAAGTCGCCATGCATTGCCTAGAGGGGAACAAGGACTGTGCACAGAGGATGATAGGTAAGAACTATTGACCTCTTGGGTTTCAAGGAAATGGATGTGAGGAGAGGGAAGAAAGACCAAAGGAGAATGATAAAAGGACAATTCTCTTTGATTGGGGGTTTCTGGATGCTTTAGTAGAATGATATTTTACCACCACCTTTCTATTCATTCACTAAGGTGCCTTTTTCAGGATGCTAGTTGAGAGGTATAACTTAAATGATTGAAAAGAGGGCGTAAATAACTACCTTTCCGTTGATGCTCTAAGTTGTCTTTTCAGGATCCCAGTCAGGTCCAGCTGAGGGATGTAGCCAGGCCTAAAATTTATTAAAACTCCGAGTTTATGCTTATCCAAAAAATTAGATGCACCTTGGTTTCCAGGTCCAAACCTACCCAATGACCCTAAACCAGCAGCCCAGGCCCAGGGGTTTGCCCTTCATGCACTCGAACCAGGCCCATTCAGCCAGCAAATAACACTACAAAACATGTGCTCCAAGGAATGATAGCAAAACCTACTGGGAAACTTTTGTGGAACAAGAACTAACAAGAATGAATACGACCTAAGAAAGAAAAGGCCTCTGTCAAAGATTTATATTCTTTTTTAAAAAACATTTCCTTTGGTTCACAAGAAAGAGAATTGAACGAACCAAGCAAACCAATTATTTAATATTATTACTTATTCATTACGAACAAGAACAGATATAGCATTAACCTGATATAGTAGTAATCAATAGCTAGTAACATAATATGTTCTTTTATTCTTCAATCATGGTACAAGATGAACAAGGATCATATTAGCTATAGTAATCGTTACATGGAAGCGATTATGGAACTATTTGAAATGAACATTTCTATCTAAATTTTTGAATATTTTAGTCAGCATCTGAAATTGTTATGTTTGAAGTACAAAAGATGTTGAAATAAAATTTTTTCAGAAATCTTATATGCACCCAATTTTGAAAATATAACATTATCAGAGGGAGAAGTTTTAATCTTTGATTTCCATAACGTGGATATATTTTCTATATTTTTTACCAAAATTGCTCATCACCTTTAAATACATTTTCTTACCAAAAAAATGCCGCCTACTCCCACCATTTGGCTTGGTAATGGAACCCTGACAAATGGAAGACGCTTGCAAAGAGGAACTCACCGTCATCCTTCCACTGCCCATCCAGCCCATTTTTGCCAGAAAACTTAATGGAAAGGTAGTCAAGCAACACTTCCACAGGTACGCCATTCTTTGTCTAAGAATTTATTTCTGTTATTTTTTCCTCAAATCACTAAAAGAGAGAGAGGGAAAGCACTTTGCCAATCTTTTGCTAGCCATATTAGAGAAGGCTAAGGAGGAGCGTGTCCATGGAGAGATTAACAAAAGAGAGAAGGGTGGGATTAAAAGGATGATTTTTGTTTTGCTGTCGGTTTTTCTTTTTCCTTTTCCTTTTTTATTTTTCATTCATTATGGCTCTCTTTTTTCCATTTTTAGCACTTATTTCTGTTACTTATATAATAAAGAATAGAGATATGAGCAATATCCCTGTTCTTTTAATTGAAAAACGAAAAATGAGCCATATCTCTATTCTGTTACTTATGAAATTTTTTATCAAAGAATAAGGATATAAGTCATGTCCCTATTCTTTTAACTAAAAAAAAATGGAAGATTATAATTGAAGTCTTTTTTGCCCCTTTTATCTCCTAACATTAGTTTTTGGCTTGAAAGAGAGAGAAAGTAGCAATGGAACCATGAATAGAGATGATCAGCTTACAACTTATGGACTGGAACTATGGTAGGTTAAGGATGAAAATCATCTATATAGCATACAAGTTTAGGTCCCGATGGGTTAGATTTACTTTAGATCTAATTACATTCATACACATATCACGTTTGATCATAGAGGGGCCTAAATAGCAAATTTAGGCTCAAGACAGTTAGATTTTGAGGGACATTAGGTTGAAGTTTTCAATGTAGTGAAGCATTTTTTCTAGATGGCAACAAGAGAGTGAGAGAGAGAGAGAGAGAGAGAGAGGCTGTCAAGGACTGTTTGGAGTGAATATTTTCATACAAATTCTCAAATAAATTAGTCGGCATTTGAAATTTCAATATTTGAAGTGCAATAAATTATTCCCAGAAATTTTATTGGCATACAATTTGGGGAATGTAAGATTAACAAGGGGAAGGATATTAATCTTTGATTCCTAAGAATAAAGAATTACCATAAGAATTGAACCCTTTCAACTCTAAACAACTCCTTATTTCTTTGTGCTTTTAAGCTATTTGATAAGACATCCACTATTTTTTCCTATACCTTAAGAAGTAATGTAGCAAGGGATAGAAAGATAGAAATTATTATTTCATAGATTTAGATATATACACTATTATGCTAAGTTGCAATCTATCCAAGGTTTAGAGCCCTCTGTTAATTAATATGTAATAAAAGGTTTGTTTACAAAAAATTTCTTTTCTAGTCTCTAGATATTTATTTTTTAATCCTAGCCTAAGATAATTAAAGCAAATAATTCGTTAATGAATGAGGTATCAAGAAACTGAGCGGTAGTATCTATAAAAACAACTTATGTTTGTTCAGAACAACAAGAATTCTTGCAAAATGTTCTACCACAGGATGTTGTAGAAGCAGAGGAATCTTGCCTCAGCTAAAATTATTGCATAAAAATCGTTGTAGAAAAATCTTGATTGACTAACTATTGCAGAGTCAAGTAGCACAAATCATATAAAACCTTATTTTCCTTTACCTTAAAATATTTTCTCAATTCATTCAGCTAAACCACAATCAAACTAATCTTCTGTGGTTCATCTCAACAACCACACCTGCTATCACCTTTTTCTTCCTCTTAATTATCTTTGAACATTATTATATTTTTAATAAATTCCCTTTATAGTGTTCCCTAAAATATCAATATATAATTTTACAAACAAATTGAGAATGATCAATATATTGAATAAAATTGAAAAATTGAATCAAAATCCAGGCTTAGATTGACTTCTTAAATTTTATTTCAAATTGTCATTTTCTATTTAATTAACTATATTTTTAATTACTTAAAAACAACTAATTACTTGACGTAAACTGCAAATTTGACCTGATTCTAATCATACTAAACCCCATCCTAAACAAACAAAAGCTTTAAGTTTTTAAATTTGATATTGTTATTATAAATGATATGCATTATTTTCTATTAAAATTATTTTTGAAAATGATAGTTAAACATTATATTATGCATGTGTTTTAAAATAAATTAAGTTGTTTACTTATTCCCTCTAAGCATAGTTAGGGGTTATCTATTGAGCTTTGCCCATAAATTTTTTTTTTTTTTTTCCGAGGTTGAGAAATGGATGGAATTTTGGATAGAAGCTGGTTCAAGATTTATTAATTTCCTATGATTGGTTAGTTGATCTAAGAATGTTAGTATATTTGATACCAAGATCCTATGTTAGATGTTTTTATTGACTTTGTTATGGAATTTGACTAGTTTTATTGAAGGGATATTGAATATGCTATTATTAGTTATATTTATATGTAATTTTATATGTAATCGCTCTGCATAAGACGCTTTATATGTTAGAGTTTTATTTCCTAAGTGTGTGGTGGATTATCAAGGTCTGAAACCACCTTCGGGTTTGGGACATGAGAGAGAGAGAGAGATTGCAGTGCAGCTAGCTTCTAAGATAAATGATAACAGTCCATTCAAATATGAATCTATTTCTTTTTGTCATCAAGAGAGAAATATCTGCTATATCTATGTGGACACAAGTAACCCAGGAAATGCAAATTCCAGAAGTGCCATTTATAGGAATGGACAGCATCTCATGTGAAGTTCAAAGCAAGTCTTCACACTAGACCACATCTTATGTAATTGTATGCCCTTCCTCACAGCCTCTATCAATGTTACCTTAGGTCTTGCCTTCCTTCTTTTTTTTTTTTTTTTTCACAATCTTCAACACAAACCAAAATATCTCCCTTCACTAGAGCCTCCTTAAATCAATTTAATAGTTCATAAAGCTGACCATAAATAGTTGGAAAAATGATAGATGGCTATGGTAACGTTATATAATCATTAAATCTTGATGCCCATTCAAGTAGCTAAAAGTACATGTTCATTGTTGTGTCTACAGATAACAGCGTCACCTCCCTCTATGAAAGCAGAAGCTTTCAGAAATCATATAAAATGTCATCTGCACTAACATTTTCTTGACCATAAGTTAATATATTTCCCAAACATAAAAGTCCATATTGCGAGTCATCTCATGAGCACCTGCTACCTAGATTAGAAGTCCATATTCTAAGTCATCTCATAAGCACCTGCTACGTAGATTATATTGTAATATTCAGGCGCATTATGCATTTAACAGGCCTTGGAATGGCAAAAACCATTCCAAGTTTAAGTAGTTAGTATTCAAGTAGTTAATCTTCAGAAAGGCCTCCCATCTGAAGATGCTTGGGAAGTGTATTCAATAGTCCAAATTTAAGTAGTTAATCTTCACAAAGGCCTCCAATCATGTAAGTGAGTGGGTAACAGGGTAGTAATTCCAATGAAATAGAGCAACTATGCTTTCACCATTTCCCCCAGATATATCACTGACTTGTATGTGATGTCACTCACGAGTTGATATCTATCTTGCACATGAAACCACCTTATGTGATTAAGTTGGGCACAATGACAAATTCAGACATGCAAGGGAAGAAATATGCAGTGGTAGGAATAAAATAAAACAGATTTCTCAAGTAAATTTATAACAGATGGTAATTAGTATAGTGATTAGATAAACACCTGTCTCATAATAAGATTCATCTAACTAAATATTGTTTTTATGTCCTAACTTTCTTAAGTCCTCATGTAATTCTTTAATGGCATTAACCAATTCCTCATGAACAGGAGATTCATCAAATCAGAAATTATCTCATCTTCCTTTGCCATCAGACAAAAGTTGGTTACCTTAGGTATCACTTTCCTCTTCTTCCTGGGTGCTCAATTTGTAGTCACTCCATGTTGACACCAAATCCTTTTTGTTGAACTTCTTGCTTCTTTTTTTTTTAAGTTGAGGGCACCCGGCTTTATGTGCCATAGTCAATTCGTAGTCGCTCCATGCAACCTTTTTTTAAGCCTCTTGTTCACCCCGCTTTGATTTTGACATCTCTTACTCAATTTTCCTTCATTGCTTCTTCTTTCCTCCAAATCAAGGCTGGCTGAGCTGGTCCTCACACCTATCCTTCTGCTATCCAGATCAACCTAGGCTAAAGTTTGAGAAGGCTAAAGTTCAGCTGTATGGTCTTATTGATCTAGTCTAGGCGAAAGTTTGAGAAGGCTAAAGTTCAGCTGTATGGTCTTATTGATCTAGTCTCTCACTAAATCTTTCAACTCCTATATCTGGTTCTTGTTATTTGCTGTTTTCAGGTTCAATCCTGCTAGTGCTAATTTATTTTAACTTCTTTGCTAACTGATTTGTAATGCCCAGCCCATGAATACCTATATTGGGTGCCAGGTCCAACGGATCGGCTCGACGTTATAGTAGAGAGGGGGGAGGCTTCAACTCCCCAACTATGCTAACACGACACTTCTTTTCCACTACGATGCGAAATGGGGGCACTACTAGAGGCAAAGGTGGCAAATCAGATCAACGAATCATAGATGGATTAAGCTAATTTTAAAGTATAATGACAAAGAGACTAATCCAAACCTGATTTCTTTATTAATTAGGTTAGAAATCTAAATTCGAACCCGACGTTATATCACACGAGTTATACAACACGATCCATGTAATCCACTTAATAATCAGATTGTGTTTGTATTGACACAAATGCATGACCTATATAATTCGTGTCACCCATGTAACCTGTGTAACTTATGTAACCCGTATAATTTGTGTAATATATTTAATACCAATTCACTAAGAAAATCCTAGTCTTTGTAGGATACAGTTGATTTTTTTATCTATATAAGTACATGTAGCCCTAGCCTTAGGGTATTATCATTAAGGGGTGTGAAAGAGAGTTAAAAAGATGAGTAAGTATAGGTCCTTGATTTGTTATTATTTTTTAATATATATGTTTCTCTCTTCAATATTTTTTCTTCCATCATTATTATTTATTTTAATTGGTGCTACTTAGATTCTGAATCGATGCATTTGATCTACATTGAGAAAACATGCTGTTTTATGATATCACCATATAACATTGAACTATAGACCTTTCGGATGTCATTGTGCAGCAAGAAATGACTCACTTCCTTAGGATACCTTAGTAAGTTCCATAAAGTTTAGTGATAAGTTGCTAGTGCTATTAAAAGCTCATGTAACTCAATCATGCAACTCGAACCTACCAAAGGTTGCCTTGCATTTCAAACTTAGCACTCTATCAGCATGATGGTAGTTGAAAATTCCTCATAAAAGATAAGCACATAGTTCTTATGGAAAAAGATGATAATAGAAAGAAAATAGAAGCATTCGCTTATTTATAACAATTCATATATGAATGGTAGAAAGAATCTCATTCTGAGCTATCTAGAGGCACAATATTCTATACTGTGGCATTATGCAGGCATGTAAGCAATTCATGGAAATATATTTGCAAAATAAATGAGTGATAAATCTAGAATGTACAAATAAAGTATAACACCCCAAAAATAGTCCCATATTAGATAGAAAAGAAAGTGTTATATACTTATAATTCAAGTTCACTTTCTATCCATAAACTTTCACTCAAGATTTTGGGCCACGTAGTTTCGACCCACTAGCCGATTGATTGAGCTAGCGTGTGAGCTTGGAGCGTTACATAAAGTGATCACATAAAGTGGGCTTGGGGTGAACCGATCCGAGTGTGCGAAAATTGATGAGCATGAGAAAAGGGCTACCTATGGGACTCTACCATTATAAAGAATAGGAGAGATTGTAATATCTCACTTATAACTCAAGTCCACTTGCTATCCATAAACTTCCATTCGAGAGGAAAGAGCTACCAACAGAACTCTACTATTATAAGAGGAGGAGATATTGTAACATCCTACTTATAACTTAAGTTCACTTATCATCTATAAACTTTCATTCGAGTTTTTGAGCCACGCTAGCAAATGACGTGGTTTTGACCCACTAACAGGTTGATTGGGCTAATAGGTGAACTTGAAACTTTACATAAAGTAATCACATAAATTGATAAAACCCTATTGTGTGCCTTTATCTCTCAACTTTGTTCAAAAACCAATCTGATTGACAACATTTACGCGATATGAACTGTCATAGTGTTGACGAATCAGTGCAAAAATACCATAAAACACATGATAGCATACTGATGATAAATTGGTTAGATAAAATCTGTTGTATTTGCTACAGTGATTAAAAAGATTTAAGAGTACTATTTAGGGAAATGGGATCGAATTTGCTGCATATAGAGCATTTAGAGGAATTATACCATGACAAAGAACCAACAGCCCACATACAATATTCCTATTAAGAATCAGCAACCCAATAATGAGCATAGAAATAATAAAAATTAGTATTAAAACACTGGCTAGGATATATATATATATATATATATATAGAGAGAGAGAGAGAGAGAGAGAGAGAGAGAGAGAGGTTAGATAGTCCAATTTGTTTGCTGGTTTGAAATGTGCGGAAGTTCTTTGTCCATCTTTCAAATCCATACCTGTAGCTACCTATAATTCCACGTAAACAAGAAAGTCCACTGTTCAATTGAGAGTGGGGATGACAAAATAAGGTTTGACGAGGGCTGACGAGCATGGTTTCAAATCCCAATAAAATATCTCATGGGTGCTAAAACATTTTACTGTCCCAAGGTCAGAATTCGTTGAGGATTAGATGGTGTAATTATTAATTTGGTGGGCTTAACTGATTGTACAGTCGAGTTAGCTTTCATTTTGCCAGCCATCAGCCTTAGATCTGTGAGACCCGGCCAGGCACTGTCCCAGACCCGGTTTAGTCATCCGGCCTGGACCCAATAAAAATTTAAAAAAAAAAAAAGAAAGTAAACAAACGCGAAAACGAACGGAAGAGAAGAGCAATGAAGCTCTTCGATGATCAGATCATTGCCGGTAAGTCTCCTAGTTTCTTATTCCTCCCATTCAAATGTTCCGGTGACCTATACTTGCAACAACAACAACAGACTATGCCACTAAAAATCTAAAGGATTGTGTTCTGCTCTGTTTGTAGGGAAGAACAGAGCCCGGGAAAGCCAGGTTTCGATGCCTTCTTTCTCCGTTCCTACGACCTGATCAAAGCTATTAAGTCCTAGTATCTTGCTACTCCATACATCTTCACCAGTGCAGTTGTGCTTGGCTTGTGGCGACAAATTTATTTGGTTATTTAAATTCATTCAACATTTATTTTCAACCCTTTCTTACAGGAGACATCTCTCATGCTAAAATATTTTGTCTCATTTGTACTCTAATCTTCAAATTTTATTTTGGTCAATGTGGACTCATACCAACTACCTGAAAATTTCAGAATTTAAAGAAAATTAAAAATCCCTAAATTCCCAATACAGTATGTTCATGAACAGTACTTCTTACAATTGAAAACAATATAATTTTCTATACCATGATTACTATGATTTAATCCATTCAAAATGATATGATCCACTTTTTGCATGTCATTAGGACAATAGTTTGGGATTTTGTTGAAATTTGCTTCTTTAACTGAAAATTTGGACCTTAAAGATAAGCACATGTCCCTCTATTGAGCATTGTTTTCTCAGTCTTTGTTTGGATTGCTTACCCACCAATGTGCCTTCTAATTGGCCTTCAAGGTTTCATACTAGTCCTCTCATTCTTATAGTGTCCTTATCTATGGTCAAGTTGGATTGACAGCTAGTCACAGAAAACTTCTTAATCCTGTCATACTTTAAAAATATTCCGAATCCTACCATCAAATTTATACTTATGAATTATTCATAATGGCTGACGTCAGTTTGATGGGAAAAGGCATGATCCTTGATCTGTATTTGAAAAGGGCCTATTTTCCCTGACCAATACCATGCTATTTTTTTATCAAGCCTGGTCTCAATAATTTGGTGGCATATTTACGGATACTTAATCTGTAGTTCCTATTAAAGGGTACAATCGGAGTTGCAAGGCGCTTTTGGCAATCCTCTTCTCCCAACTCTCATCCAAGTTAGTGTAACTTTCTTTTTAGTGCCCTTATTTTTAGCGGTTGCTTTTGTTTTAGTATGAAGAATATACACTAATCTTCCTTTCTAGTGCCCTTATTTTTAGTGATTGCTCTTGTTTGGCATGAAGAATATATCGGCTCCCCTGTTTTAAAATAGATTAAGATTCTATTCTTATTTCTTGAATCAATTTTCGTTAAACCTTCTGTTTGGTTGAGCATTACCTTGGGTTAGCCAGAGATCCATCTTCTTCTCCTTTTTTTTCTCCACTTTACCCCTTTTAGCTTTCTTATATTTGTTTTATTTATTTATTCCCTCCTTTGATCATGTTAAAGTTATAAGTTATTTAACATGAAACAAGTTATGACAAGTTTGACCATAAGCTATAAAGTCTTAATCAACTATGATTCATGACATGTTATCCCTATCTTTCAGGGCTTGTACGAAGACTTATGATATCGAGACCTACCTTCGTAGGGGATATATGTGGCAACATATTTGTAACCCACTTCTGCAGGGTTAAATGCGGTAACCCATTTTGGCCCTACAATAAAGTTTATATATAGGTGTGGTTATAGCTGTAGAGTTGTTATCATAGTTTTAAAATTAAAGATTTAAGTTTTAAATTTATTACTATCACTGTAAATGGCATGCAAGAAATACAATTGAAATTATTTATAATAATATTATTTAAGTATCTATGTTTTATGCATGTATTTAAAATTATTTTATGGTACTTGATCCCTGTAAGCATGATTAAGGATTACTTATTGCGCATTAGCTTATTAAATTTTATGGTTGTTTTTGTTTAAGAGATCAAGATATAAGCAGAAGTTAAGTAGAAGCCAGCTAAAAGTTGATTTCATTTTATTATAGAATATTTAGTTAGAAGTTGGCTAAGAGTTGATTTCATTTTATTATAAGATATTTAGTATTTTCCATAGTAGTTCCCTATGTTGACATTGTAGGCATGGACATTATTTAGATATTAATATTATGCTTAATTTTGATTTGTTAATTGAAAATTTGTTTATTTTGATTTATTATGTGTAATAGCTCTGAGAAGGTGCCTTGCATACTAGGGATTAATTTTCCAATGGTAGATTGCCATGTCCTATATCTATATCCATCTCTGATTTGAGGTATGACAACCCATTGGTGGCTCAAATCTAACACCCATGGTGGCCACAGGTTTGTCCACCTTAGCCATCAGCATCACCATACCTGATAGCCATTGGTATGATGTTAGACCTCTGTGGTTAATAAAACTCTAGATTGGGAGAACAATCATCAAAATAGCACCAGCATACATACCATGTGTCAGTATGATATAGTATTGTATTGTATCGTATTGACCTAATTTGGGTCTGATACCAATTTTGTAAACCTTAACCTTCAATACAACAAAAAAATGAAACAAATCATGGTAACTAAATTTCATTGCACATCAAATAGTTCCAAGCTGTTAAAGCCTACTCAAACTTGGAATGCAATGAGTTAATTTGATCCAATCAAAGCACTAACATCATGGAATATTCAACTAGATGGAATTTTGTCCACCCATTACATATGAACGTTTGAAATGAGTCAAATCATAAGCTATCCTCATAAGGCTAACGCATGCAAATTGACTAACACCCTCAACTTCGGTAGTTGTTAAGGCTTGCAAATGGGTCAGATTGACCATGATCCAACATGATCCCAACACAATTAGACCTAATCCGATCTATATTTAGAGACCCATGGGTTAAGTCAGATTTGAAAATTGGACCTAATCTAAATTTCAAATCGGATCAAGTCAAAAAAATGTAAATCTTTTAATCTTAACAGCTATGCAAATCTTATTTTCCTTCACTTCAATTATCTTCATAGATTCATTGAATAAATTCTAATTTAAAACTAATTCTTCTTTTTAATCTTAATAACTAGATCTCCTCCAATCTTTTTTCTCTAATTATATCTAAATATTTATGTTTTATTATTTATTTTAATGGATTTTTGTTTATAATGTCTCTAAGTATATGAATAAAGATTTTAAATATCATAATTTACAAACTTATGGACAATCATTTACTTGGATAGAACTAAGACTTTTTGAATAAAAATTTAAGTTTAAATTTAAGTTGATTCTTTTTAATCTCATTTAAATTTTTTTTATGGATCTATATTTGATTATCAATTACTAAACTTTAATCATAAAATAATAGTTAAATGTTTGTTTCAAATACTATATTTTGGATTAAATCTCAATAAACCCCAATGATTTATTGGGTTTAAAATTCCTTTTACACACTTGATTCAATTTGATCAACAAGTAGATTAGGTTCAGATCTAAAATTAAGATTTGAATATAAAAACAGATTGGATCTCGCTAACTTTAATCGATCAATTCAATTTAATATTCCGTATGACTGGAAACTTTTAGTAACTTATTCTGCGATCTCCCGCGAATGCGTTCTCCAAAGACGACTATCCAGATCAAGAGGCTAAGTTAATTAAAAGCAACTTGTAAAAAAAAATGAGTCTTCGTTTTGGTAAGAGAGATTAGTTTTATTGTGAGACGTCTTGTAAAGAGGCATCCATTTTCATTGCGGACGTATGAGAAAGTGAGCCCATTCATGGAAATATATATATATATATATATATATATATTATCAGCTTGATGCATGTTTTGAGAGTTTTTGAATCACAAGCTTTGATGTATAAGTATTTTAGAGATAATAGATCTCATTAAATAGACTGAATCATTGATTTAAGGTCCCTATAATCTAAATTTAGATTAAGCTAGATGTGAGTGGAGATCATCCCAATTTACTTTAACTACTTTGCAAGTAAATTTTATGAGACACATTATCAATTACTATAAATTGAGAATATTATTAATTCTTTATAACATGCAATTATCAGTTTTTAGATAAAATTTCTTCGTGATTACCCATTACTATTCTTCCTATGTAGCTACAGCCCAACCACTTGAGTTAACTGAAAGCAGCATTATTGTATTTTACTCACAATAATATATTTATATGAATTTAAAATAAAATTCTTGTTTTAACTCACCTACCATAGACTACTTAACCTAACTGCTAGCACATGGAATACATGTTGTCTAAACTCTCTCTTTATTTTCCTAATTGTTAAGATAGAAAAAAAATCAAAGAATAAACTATTCACTAGCACTTGTTCCATGATTTGTTTAGTATTTTAAATGCTATGTGGATGCCCTTCGATTCCATCTACCTCTCACCTCAGCCTTCATGTTAAGTACCAAATAATGGTAGAGAAAAAAAAGAAGAAGAGAGATAGGAAATGACCATCACCATTGGTTACTATATTGGAAAGCTCTCCTTGAGAATGCATTATAGAAAAACTATTAGATGATGACCACGAAGATCATAGAATTAATTAAGGGCCACTTGTAACGTTAGATTGTTGGAAGCACCCCTGACCAGAGACTAGGTCAGGGCCAAATTAATTAAAAGCAACTCGCAATGTTAGGTTGGAAATCTATTGGAAACTCTCCAGGCCAACGATCAGATCAAAAACAGTATTAAATTTTGGAGTCATTGCCGAATTCCCATGATATAAAATAATTTTTTATGACTAATAATTTGGTTTATAAAACATTGGTCTAGATTGTTTAAAGTGAGCTTAAAGTTATATATATATATATATATATATATATATATATATATGCTCACACACATACATACATACAGACATACATATGTATGCTATGTATTTGAAATAAAATCCATTGGATGATCTTGTCATTAGTTCTCTAAGACTCGATTAAGCCTTGTCAATATATATATATATATATATATATATATATATGCTCACACGCATACATACAGACATACATATGTATGCTATGTATTTGAAATAAAATCCATTGGGTGATCTTCTCATTAGTTCTCTAAGACTCGATTAGGCCTTGTCAAAACTATAAGTCCGATGGGTAGTACAGCCAGTCTGAGTTTGAGAATTGAACCCTGCTACCAATGCATAGCCGAGCTCCTGGCATTTAATTAGCTATAGTTTGCAATATATATTGTTCAATTGACTAAACACCCTCTTTATTGTGCTAGTTGTTTAAAAATTAGAATGAAACTGTTCACTAGTATCTATTCAGTGAGTTGTTCAGAATTTTAAATGATCACTTCAATTTAATACTACGCTGATGATTGGAGCCTTTCACTAACTTATTCCACGGTCATGGAAGACGACCCAGAGAATGCGTTACGGACAAACCACTGGATGATAACCGCCAAGACTGCAGAATTGATTACGGGCAACTTGCAATGTTGAGTTGTTGGAAGCTCCAAAGACAAACGATCGGATCAAAAGGCCAAGTTAATTAAAGGCAACTTCTACGAAGACATAGGTCTTTGTTTTGGTGGGAGAGTTTTTATTTTATTTTTATTTTTTTTAAGGGAGGGGGGTACATCTTGGTTAATGGCAAGAGGTGTTTTGATTCGTGATTTTTGTTTTGAATGCCTGAAAAAGTGAGCCCATTCACGTGGATAATTTTGACAAACTATTATATCTAAATACATTATCAAAATCGAGGTAATAGATCTAAACACTATTAATAGTAAGGCAAAATAAATTAAAAATTTTATATTAAAATTACTTTTGATACCTAATCTAGTTTTAACTACTTCAATTCATTATGATAATTAGGCTACAATTAAATTGATTAATCAAAAAATACTAATAAAGAGATGAACCGATATATCTAACTTTATCATAATATATAAAATAATATAAAAAGAATGATATAATTTTCTTAGAATATATTATATCAGAAAAGGGTTATAGAGGAGTAAAGTCCAAGAATTATTTAGAGAAATGGGGCTTAGGCCTATTATTTGGACACCAATACTGGATATTAACATTTATGATTGGAGATCTTATGAAAGAGATTCAATATGGTAAGAAGTTGATTGAGTGATCATGTTAAAACAATTTCGAAAAAATATCTCTTCACATCCCTATGATGAATGCTCTTATAAAGTGATAAAAAAAATATAAGGTTAAGTTATACTCTTAATGGATCTAAAGTAGGATGACTACAGGATATTATGTTATAAATATCCTTAAAAGGCTCATCTATGTGAGAGTTGTTGTTTAAGGTTTTAGCTAATTTTGAGAAATTCTTATAAAAAATCAAGGTATTAAGTGCAAGACCATTAATATGTACTGACTATATAGACCCAATATATTCATACCATATGCATGATATATAAAAGTTTGAGTTAAGGACCTAGTTCAAGGCCTAATCCACTAAGATTTTTTTAAATTGATACAATCAACACTAAATGAAGTTTTAGTGCATTGGATACCTCACTTATTGCATAGTATAAGATACCCAAAAATTTATGTTGCTTGATTTTAATAGCTTTCAAACTTTTTAAAACTTTTGTGAGAAATCATTGAATAAAAAATTAATTTTAGAAAAGTTCCAAAATCTTTGACCCATATGGTGGGAAATGTTTTAAAAGAAAGAAAATAGAAAATAAAAAAGGGCTTAATTCTTAAAGAGACGGTGCTTGTACTGGTAGATTTTCTAACTCTCGTCTTAGGCTTTCTTTCTGAGCTTAGCACAAGTGAATTGATGTAATAATGTAGTAAATCAAGGTAGCAATTGATTTTAAGAGAAAATTTTTGATTTGTTGAAGAAGCCATGCTCGTTAATTTTCATAACCACATGAAAGAATCACATGGAGTATGATTTAAGCTGTCACACGGCTCTCACATGAAAGAAATCATGTGGCACATGATTTGCTATCTTTTTAGTGCGATATGGCTATTGGATTGAGTTTATAAATGGTTGTAGGTTCAAAGCCTAATGCAATAATTTTTCATTTGTTCTTTTAATCTTTTTCAAATTTCTAATGCTCTTAATTTTTTTCTCTTTTTGAGTTTCTTTATATGCTTGCGAAGGAGCTTTTGGACCACATGTCTACATGATGGTGTATGTGGTAGGAGGATCAAATTGAGCAAGATCATTATGCTTTAGGAACAACTCACCAATAATTTGCTCGAGGAGATGAAAGGGTCATTTGGTTCACAAGAAAATAGGTTTGGGTAAATCAAACAATAACAATAAGAATCAATCTGATTCTAATTTCGATTTCTATTTGAACCAATATGTGGAGAGAATGAGCAATTCTGATTTCTATTCAAATAAAATTTAATTTTGATTCTAATTTTGATTTCAATATTAAACCAAATTGGTTCAAAATTAGTCGCTAGTGTGATAGAAGTCTCAGTTCAAGCTTATTTTTATTTCTAATTTAATTTTATCATCTTTAATTAATATTTATTATTTTTAATATATTTTAGTAAATTTTTAGGTTCCTCCGTTTCAACACAATATATATTGTTCAATTGACTAAACACCCTCTCAATTTTGCTAGTTGTTAAAAAAAATCAGAATGAAACTGTTCACTAACATTTGTTCAGTGACTTGTTCAGAATTTTAAATGATCAATTTAACACTACACCAATGGTTAGAGCCTTTCACTAACTTACTCCACAGTCATGAAAAAACGACCCAGAGAACGGGTTATGGACAACCCAACCCACTGGATGATGGCCACAAAGGCTGCAGAATTAATTACAGGCAACTTGCAGCGTTGTGCCGTTCGAAGCTCCAGAGACCGACGACTAGATCAAGAGGCCAAGTCAATTGAAGGCGACATGTTAAAAAAAAAAAAAAAAAAAAAATGTGTCTTGGTTTTGGTCACACGAGAGATTGTTTTTGTTGCGGGACGATTCGCGATTTTTGGTGCCGACGTCTGATCCGAGGCCATTGGTCTAGCGTCATGACGCGGTCACAGCCATCCGCTCCCTTCGAATCAAACCTAGGTGTTATCTTTCCATAATATTATATAATTTATAAAATGCAGGTCTGACACAGTAAATATACAATTCATCTCTCTCATTGCCAAAGGAATAAAAAAAAAATAACGGTGTTAGTGATGGTTTAAAAAAAAAAAAACCATTTGGTTCCAGATATTCATAAAAAAGTCAAGCAAAACTCTGTTTTGGATGATTGAGAGACTCATCCTCTTCACAACTTCTGTTCGGCTAAGCAGTGAAGCTGTGTAGATCCGGGGGAGCAAGGAGTTGCAGTCAAGAGAAAGGGGGGCGGGATGGCGATGATCTTAGAGGCTTTTGTTGGAAAAATTGTCGAGAAGCTCGTTGATTCGGTTGGTGGAAGAGCTGTGATGGTGTTAGGAGTGAAGGGCGAGATGGAAGGGCTTCAGGAGAAGTTGGAGAGCATACAAGGCCTGCTTGAGGATGCAGAGAGAAGGCGGCTCCAAGATCCAGCCATCAACAGGTGGGTGGCCAAGCTGAAAGACATCATGTATGACGTTGATGACATCATAGATCTCTGCAGAATCAAGGGTGCAAAGCGTGGGAGGTCGTCGGATGATCAAGGATCAACATCGCTGGTTGGAAATTTGGGGGTAAGCCATCTGTTCTCCATGCTTCCTAGCCCTAGTGATTTGTTATCTGCCCATGACATTGCCAGTAGAATTAAAACTTTGAATGGTAGACTGAAGGAGATCATGGAAGATAGAATAGTTATTCCCAGGCTAGGGCACAGCAACAGAAATGTCACAGCGAGCGGAGTGAATCTTAGACAGACCTCTTCTCTCGTCGAATTGGACATAGTAGGAACAGACATTGATGATGCTACCAAGGGTCTTGTGGAGATGTTAGTGAAGGAAGATACACGAAAATGCTGTATTTTTGCAATTGACGGCATGGGGGGAATCGGCAAGACCACGCTTGCTCAGAAGATATTTGATGATCCAAAGATTAAAGATAGCTTTCAGATTCGGATATGGGTGTGTGTTTCACAGGAGTTTTCAGAGATCGAGCTGCTGAAACGGATGATAAGGGGTGCCGGTGGGGATCATGGAGTATTGAGTACAAAAGAAGAACTCCAACCTATTCTCAGAGATGTTGTTTCTGGAAAGCGTCTGTTTGTTGTCTTGGATGATGTTTGGCAAGCAAATGTGTGGGTTGATTTACTTCGAATTCCCCTTCAAACTGGTGTAGCTATCGGTCGGATCTTGGTTACCACTAGAGATGAAAATATTGCTAGAAGAATGGGGGCAGTACACACCCACAAAGTGGAGCTATTACCTGAAAATTCTGGTTGGGAGCTCCTCTGCAAGAAAGTGTTTGCAAGTGGAGAGGAGGCAGAGATGGAGATGTTAAGAGATATAGGGACTCAAATTGTTCAGAAATGTCATGGTCTTCCTCTTGCAATCAAGACTATTGCCGGCCTTTTAACCACGAAGGATAAAAGCAGGAGTGAATGGGAAAAAGTTCTTAGAAGTGATGCATGGTCTATGAGCAACCTTCCTGAAGAACTTAGGGGAGCTTTGTATATGAGCTATGAGGATTTACCGTCTCACCTAAAACAGTGCTTTGTTTACTTCGCTCTATTTCCAGAAGATTATCGTTTCTATCATGATAAGCTTGTGCGGTTCTGGGTGGCTGAAGGGTTTGTGAAAACCGAAGAAGATGCAAGGATGGAAGAGTTAGCAGAGCAATACTATGAAGAGTTGATAAGGAGGAACATTCTGCAACTTAGAAATGTAGAAGATAGAACATGTCAAATGCATGATCTCTTGCGAACTCTTGCTCAGTTTTTGTCACAAGATGAAAGTTTCTATGGAGATGCAAATGAATTAAAAGCCACCCCTTTGTCAAAGCTTCGGCGCCTGTCAATTGGAAGAAGAGAAGGGACGGCAGCAGTCCCTAGTTCTATAATAGAACAGAATGGTTTGAGGACCCTGATCCTGTTTCAGAGCCCAGGAAGTTTTGAATATGATTCGCTCGTGAGATTAACTCATCTCCGTATCTTGCACCTATATGGGAGCGATATTGGGAGCATTCCGGATTCTATTGGAACCTTAATACACCTTAGACTCCTTGATCTTAGTTTTACAAAAGTTTCCACACTACCGGAATCTCTTGGTTTCCTTGCAAACCTACAAATATTGAAACTCATATGTTGCACCCGCCTGCAGACGCTTCCCAAGAGCATCACTCGGCTTTTCAATCTCAGATGTCTGGATTTTTCCTCTACATCATTGAGTTTTGTGCCTAAAGGGATTGGAAAATTAGAACAACTTGTTGAACTCAAGCGATTTATGGTGGGTGATGATGGGAACGGCGGTGAAGAAGCACAAGGCTGTGAATTGGAAGAGTTGCAGAGTCTCTCCCGCCTCAGAATTCTCCGCATAGACAGATTGGAGAGGGCATCGAACAGGGCTCGAATTTTGGACAATAAACCCTACTTAAAGAAATTATGGCTAAGATGCAGACCAAAAAATGTGATGGACGATGAGGAGATCCGCCGGATCGAGGAGATCTTCGAGGACTTGACCCCTCCGAGAA
The DNA here is from genome assembly GCA_017589505.3 of Metroxylon sagu. Taxonomy (NCBI): domain Eukaryota; kingdom Viridiplantae; phylum Streptophyta; class Magnoliopsida; order Arecales; family Arecaceae; genus Metroxylon; species Metroxylon sagu. The sequence goes on from JACVBY030000118.1 coordinate 58,264, forward strand.
GCATAGAAGATCTAGAGATATCTGATTTCTTTGGCCGGAGGTATCCTGGCTGGATGATGTCATCATCTTTGGGAGATTATCTTCCTAACCTGAAATATTTGAAGCTTATTTACTGCAAATCATGCCGAGAGCTTCCACCGCTAGGTCAGTTGCCCCAATTGATCGATCTCGGAATTTATGGTGCACCTACAGTTGTATCAATTGGCCCTGAATTTCTCGGCAGCGGTGTAAGGCAGGGATCACATACAGCAAGGCCAACCTTCTTTCCCAAGCTCGAAACCTTGGTCTTATCCTATATGAACGAATGGGAAGAATGGGAGACAAGTGAACAAGCAGCATCTCAGTCAGCGTTGCTGCTGCCTTGTCTAAGGAAATTGGAACTTTATTGTTGTTACAAGTTGAGAGCTCTTCCCAGTGTCTTTAAGCAGGCCACCATGATGCAACGCTTGCATATTCAAGGAGCTTTGGAGCTGAGAGGAGTCGAGAACCTTCCTTTTTTATCAAATCAGCTAAAAATCTTATGGTGTAATTGTTTGGAAAAGATCTCAAATTTACCTGCTATAAAGACACTATGCATATATGGTTGCCCAGCATTGAGGTGCGTGGAGAATCTGGATGCACTGCAACGCCTGGAGTTGCATTATTATGATGAATTCATGGACAGTCTCCCGGAGTGGATTTTGGGACTTCTCCAAGAACGACAGCACCCTCATCAAGACAACCTCGAGTTGATCCTGGAGTGCAATGTCCGCCTGCTCGCGAGGTGCCTCAGGGGACGCCCAGACTGGCCCATCATCCAACAGTTCTCTCGAGTCAGTGCCTATGCTTCCACCAACACTGGAGAAGCATATCTACATTATACCAAGGTACCTTTTAGCTACCAAACCAACCTTGAGTCTGATGGCTCAAACGATGAATAGAGTCTTTCCCCACAACATTTTATTTTCTATGAAGGTGCTTCTTAGCTCATCGGTACCTTGTTACTGAATGTTGCCATGCATCAACTTTATTTCTCGCTTTCCTATCAGCGTTCCCTATGTAATTTCTATATACTGGACTTTCAAAGGAATTCATGATCAGTGAAACATGTTACTAGGTACAGAGAGCTGTAAGTTAAGTTTTGAGAACTCTTCGGAGTTGGAACAAATTAATTGTAATATGTCTCTATCTTCAGCACGTTTTTTTATGTAAAGAAACGGATTCAAAACCTTTTGACTGTTGACCTCCTTGACAGAGGTCTATGCTATAAAGTTGCCTGGTAATTTTCTAGGAACATGTAGGTAGTTAATTGACTGATTTGTAATTTTACAACTTGAAAATAGAGACATAGATTTGCTTCATAACCAGAAGTCACTTTGCTTCAACCCTCAGCATCTTTTGAAGCTCTCTAAGGATCTCCTGAAGGCTTCCTACGATTGGCCTTTGTTCTCTTAGAAAGCTTTTTTTTTTTTTTTTTTCTTTTTTTTTTTCTGGTGATGTCTTTATGTATTTAGCACTCTTCTCATTAAAGCTCATTATCTCAGTTTGGTCCGGCTTCCTGGAGCCTTGTCTGTAGGCTCCAAACCTTTTGCACTGTCCATTTGTAGGCAAGTTTGCTGTAACGCTCATAGGTGAACATTGCCAAATCAATTTAGATTTTTGAAATAAATGATGTCCCTTCATGAAGGGAAGATCAGCTGCAGAAGAGATTTATGTCATGAGTAGATGATTTATGAGATATTGACATAATATGATAAAGTTATTGAAATTTATTCACGTCCCTGTGGAGCAAAACTACACTGTTATTGAAATTTACAAGCTCTCAAAAAGGGAGTGGTAAATGAAAGTGCCACAGCCATTCAAATTGTGATCCTTCTTCTAAGAGGCCAATCAGCATGAGAGATCAAGCAATGCAGACCAAACATGGGAGAAACCAAGTATATCTATGTATAGTGCTCCCAGCATCCATGCTGCCATGCTTGTACTTTCATGGGAATCACCATCTAGTCATGAGGGTTGATCATAAAAACAATGAATAATATAGACTTTGAATGGAATCACCATCTAGTAGGGTAGTCCTACACGCTTTACATGTGATTTGACTTATTCCAGAACTTGTACATCAACTTTGGCAAGATCTTAGAGTGTGCATATAGATCAAGAGTCACTGAATTGATCTCCAGCGGATGGTAGAGGACTTTGGATATTCCTTTTGGGGATTTGGAAGAAGGATCTGGCCCCATGGTTATGCAAGAAAAGCATTGGGCTCCATATGGTGGTACAGGTACGTTGCCTTAGGAAATCTGGGCTTCATATATTATAGAAACCCAAAATGGGTTTTTCAATCAAAATTGTTTTAGGCCTAATACAAGTCATCCGGATGAAAATGTATCAACATATAAAATATTTTAAGAACAACAGCAAGATTAATAGAAGAATCTTAGTACCATATCCTGTCCAGATGAAACCCATAAATTAAACTCTGCTTGGGCTGCTATTGGATCTAAGGGATCAAACATACAAATCGGGACAAAAAATGAAAGAAAAACATAAATCAAACCATAGGCAAATAGAAACACTAAAAGAAGAGATGAGAGATTATGACTAGTTCTTGGCTAGAGAGAGAGAGAGAGAGAGAGTACCAACGGAATGATGGATAGAAATGATCATTCGATGACATGTAGGCTGGAACTATGGTAGGTTAGGAATGAAAATAATCTATATAATTTATAGATTTAGGTCTCAATGGATCGGGTTCACTTTAGATCTAATTACATTCATACACATATCCATGTCTAATCGTAGAGAAAGCTAAATAGCAAATTTAGGCTTAAGATAGTTAGATCTTGAGGGACATTAGGTTGAAGTTTTCAAAGCATTGAGCCATTTTTTTCTATGTGGTAACAAGAGAGAGTGTGTAGAAGAGGGAGAGAGAGAGAGAGAGATGAGCTGCTAAGGGTTGTTTGGAGTGAACATTTTCACGCAAATTCTCAAATAAATTAGTCATCTAAAATTCCAATATTTGAAGTATAACAAATTATTTTTAAAAATTTCATTGGCATATAATTTGAGGAATGTAAGATTAACAAGAAAAGAGGTGTTAATATTTAATTCTTAACAATAAAGGGTTATCATGGAAATTTGATCCTTCCCACTCCAAACAATCACTTATTTCTATTTGGTATGAAATCACTCACTTATTCCTATACCTTCGAAAGCAATGTAGCAATGGGATAAAAGAATAAAAATTATTATTTTATGGACTTATATATATACATGCTATCATGCTAAGTTGAAGTCTACTTAAGGATTAGGGCCCTATGTTAATTACTCTATAATGAAAATTCTGTTTACCAAAAGTTTATTTTCTGATCTTTTATTTTTATAGATATTTATTTTTTAGTCCTAGCCTATGATGATTAAAGCAAATAATTTATTAATTAATGACATATCAAGAAACTGAGCAGTAGTATCCATAAAAATAACTTATATTTGCTTGCATAATGTTCTTTCACGATATATGCTATCATAAAAATAAAGGAATCTTGTTTAAGATAAATTTATTATAGAAAAATTCTGACTAACTATTGCACAGTTGAGTAGCTCAAATCATATAAAATCTCATTTTCCTTTGCCTTCAACAATTTCTCAATTCATTCAACTATATCTCAATCAAACTAAACAACTCATTTACATCTCAATCAATCTAAACTAATCATGTATGGTTCATCTTGACAACCACATCTCCTCTCACCTTTTTTTTTCTCTTAATTATCTTGGAACATTATTTTTTTTAATAAATTCCCATTTATAATGTTCTCTAAAATATCAATATAATTTTAAAAACAATTTGAGAATGATCAGTATATTGAATAAAATTAAAAAAATGATTCAAAATTCAGGTTCAGATTGGCTACTCAAAATTTATTTCATATTGTCGTTTTTCTAATTAACTATATTTTTAATTACAAATGCAACTAATTAATTGATCTAAACTGCAAATTTGACCTGATCCTGATCATGCTTAAGCCCACCATCCTAAACTCCTGATCATACTTTACCCCACCATCCTAAACAAACAACCCTGCTGGATTTAATATATTTTTTATAAAGCCAATCATCTGAAATGATCAGCTAAAATATTAGATCTAGATTTTCTGAACATAATGTCAGATTGAATCAAAGTTAACTAAGCTCAAATCTAGCTCAACTTGTTTTCAGCCCCATGTGACAAGACATGGAAGGTAATAAAAGTGGTAGCGAAAATAATTACAAGGATGAAAGATGATGCATTCGATCAGCCTAAGTGAATAACCAGATTTATATTAAAACAATGAGATATGGTTTTATAAAATTTCTAATAATATTTATACAGAATTGAAAAGAATTTTCAGACCAATCAAGGATCAACACTGATGTTTAAATAGAAAAATGATAGGTTAGCGAGGCAGCAAGTAAATAAGTTTACTAAAAAAAAAAAAAATCTCTTCCGGAGAATCTCTCATGTTTGTTACGAAGTTGCAACAAAACCATCCCATCCTTTGCTCCCTTTTTCACACATATTGTGATGATTAAGAAAAGAGGATTAAGGTAAGTTAAGTCAGGATAAGCCTTAATTAAAACTCGTTAAATTATTTTTTTTCTCTTTCGTCTTCGCGAACGTTCCATGGTGGATGGAAAGAGTAAATTCAGCAAGGATGATCAGTAGTGGGAGGAGAGAATAAGAGTCTTCGAGAAGCCAATAAACTGGATCACTCTTTTCTTCCCTTTTTCTTCTCCACTTCACTTCTTCCTCTCCTTTCTTTCATTCTTCCTACATCCGGGCTGATAAACTACCATTGGAGGGTGTAGCTTGAACCTCCTTCACCGTGAAGTATCACCAGAGCTGGAGTTGACACTGTCAGTGAGGTAGGGAGGCTAAAAAAATATCGCATTATTTTCCTTTGTTCCATCTTTCATTCCTCTATTTCTTGATCATTTCCTTAATTCCAGATGATAGGGTGGGAGATCTTCTAATTAAAGAGTAGGAGAGGATTACGGGAGTTAGAATATCATCCGAGGAAGCTGAAATCGTTGCCAGCAACTCTGGCAAGGCGGAGGTAAATTTTTACTTCCTCTGTTTTTTAGGTTAGCTGAGAAACCGGTGGGATTTTTGGATGATCCATGGGTTGGTCGTTGCCGAAGTGCTTGCCGGAGGGGAGAGAGAGTCGTCACTGCTCGCCGTTGCCATGGTGGCCGGCAACGAGGAGGCGCGGCGGGGGAGGGGAGCCGGGTTGGGAGAAGAATATAGGCTTCTTCTTCCTGGGCTCGGCGGGGGAGACCATCGAACCTGGTGGCATGTCGCTGCCCATCACCGGCGGTGAACGGGCGACGAGACACCAGACGAGGGAGCCGGCGGCGGTGGGTTTGGGCCGCCGACAGTGAGGAAGAAGAGGGAGACGAGAGAGAGGGAGAGAGAGAGAGAGACTAGAGAGAGAGCAGAGAGAGGGAAGGAGACGGGAGAGAGAGAGCAGAGAGAGGGAGAGAGACTAGAGAGAGAGTAGAGAGAGGGAGGGACACGGGGGAGAGAGAGAGGGGGAGAAGAACAGTGAATTGTGGCACTCGCGTCGAGGTGGTTGGGGTGATCACGTGAAGAGGGTTGGGGTGATCACGTGAAGAAGGCTGCAGCCTCCTTCTTATGAGTTGGGCTTGAACCAGTGGGCCTGATTCAAATTGGTTCAATCTTTGGGATTAATTTTAAATTAAAAAAAATAAAAATAAAATATTAGGATTGGATTATAGAATTCATAAGGATTAGCTAGACTCATTCTGTAGATTCAAATCTGGGTTTAGAGATGCATAATTTGATTCTATTTCATCCAAAAATTATGTGATGTTCATATTGAGTTGAAATAAAATGGTTTGAATGAGCTCAAGGAAACATATTTATTTAAAATTGTATTGATCAAATCTGATCTTGAGAATTCAACCATTGTGATTAGCAATGAATCTAGTTTTGATAATGATGTTTAAATTAAATAACGGCCAAGGTAATGATAGAAAAATTTATCGATGAAAGTAGGGGCATTTTTGTAAATATTGCAAAGTTAATGAAAACTTGTAGAACTAGAAAATAATTAAATTTAGGATAAAAAGCAGTATGTAGAGGGTTGCTAAACATTGAGTGAGAGGGGTAAAAGAGTCATTTTTAGATTTTGGGCTAGAGGGGTAAAATGGTAATTTTTTTGGTTATGGATTTTGATAAATTAATTATTTATGTGGGATTATAGGTGATCGTTGACTATAAGTGTGCATTGAGGAGTTATTGGAGTCGCGATGTGATGTAGGAGTTCTACACCCTACTGTTGTGTAATATGTTTTCATGATGTGCATGCTTGCATATATCATGTTTTATTACGGGATTTCTTTGCATGATTTGAGATGAGTATTATGAATTGTTGTGGATTTACGTATATATTGCAGTATATTATTTGATATAAATGGTTTTGGATTTTTCAACCGTGCTTATTTGGCATTGTGGCGTGTGGTGGCTTGGTGGTGCCATGGAGATGTCTGAGGGTGACTTAGTTGAGGGAAGATGCTATATGTGATGGGTATTGTTGGTACATGGTACTAGTTCTAGCAGTGAGTTGGAGTACTGCGGTACCATTACTTGCCTAGACTAGGGCCCGGGGAAGGGCATGAAGGCCGCGTAAGACGGGTAGAACACAGTTATGACAGCTGACATGACTGAGTTTATTACGCTGGGTACTAGTATATAAACCAACCTGAGTGGGAGAAGTATCATCAGGTTAGGTTGTTGACACGTAATACTGGCTCTTAGATGGGGACAGTATGTACCAGCAGTATTGCAGATTAAGGGAGTGGCTCACTTAGTGATGTCTTTACAAACGCTGTGGCAAGGGTTATAGAGGGAGGCCTAGGGCGTATTGCTTACTAAGTGAGTGCGACTTTCTTAATGGTGTCTTGCATGTGAGGGTATGGAGGTATGGGTGTGGAGGTTATTCTGAGATTGTGGTATGAGTATTCTGATGTGTGGAGGTGATGGTGAGTATGTGGATGATTTGGGTGTGACTGCGGCCACGGAGATGAGTTGATGGTGGATAGGGATTCTTGGGTGGCTTGTATTGTGATATTGTTTGTTGAAACATATTTTGATTATACAAAACTGTTTATTGGCATATTCATGATAGTAAGTGTAGAAGTTCTACTGGGCTTTTTAGCTCATTCCATTATGTGTTATTTTTTTCAGCAGATGAGGAGGACGTTTACCTTATAAACTAAAGTTTCAAGGAGGGACCCCAGGAGTGAGGCCAGAAGGCTGTCTTAGCTTTTGCTATATTAGACATTTTGTATGTAGCAAATGGAGTTGACATGTACAGGGTTGATGACATGATATAGAATATGATATATTTGAGTTTTCTTTTGGCTTCCACAATGATATTTATAATATGTGTATATTAAAGTTTAGGAGGCCTTGCGTGCTCTTGAGGTTTTATTTAAGAGTACGCGGCCGTGTTGCGATACTCCTATACCAGGATTCAGGATTGGGGGTCATGATATATAGTGGTATCAGAGCTTAGGCTTCAGACTCTAGGGAGAGAGGGGTAGAATAGACCTTAGGGACAAGTGAGGAGCAGGCTTTAAGGTATAGGGTGATGTTGAGATCTTTGGCCATCATAACCAAAATTTAATTTTGGGACCTAAATTCCTAAGCCTAGCAAACTTCTCTTGCATGTGTTGTTTTGTGCAGATGACTTCAGAGGGTAGGGGTCGCACTAGGCGACCTACCAAGTTCACTGATGGGATAGCAGCTTGAGATCAGCAGCAGTGGGGACTTCCCTTAGCACCAGCTAGCGAGATGCCGTCGGAGGGACATGTCGAGCATCCATCTTCTACTCGCCAGGGGGAGCAGTCTGAGACGAGAGTGATTCTCGATATCATGCGAGAGATGATGAGATCACAGCAGCAGTTTCAGCAGCAGTTTTTGATGCATCAACAGCTACAGTCTTAGTAGCAGCTGCATCAGCAGGCGAGTTTTCAAAGGGACAGACAAGATAGCTTGTTAGAATTCAAAAAGATTGCCCCTAATCCATTTCGAGGCACCGAAGAGCCTCTAGATGCAGAGGCTTAGATAAAGGAGGTGGATAAAGTTTTTGTGACCCCGAGGTGTGCTGAAGTTGATAGGGCCATTTTTGCCTTCTTTCTGCTTGAGGGAGAGGCCGAAGACTGGTGGAGGTCAGAGGTGTCAAGGAGAGGTGGTGATATTTCTTTGATCACCTGGGATGACTTCAGTGCAGCCTTTTATGGTAAGTACTTTTCTTCCAATATCCAGTGGGAGAAGTTTTCTGAATTCAATTTGCTTCAGTAGGGAGATATGACAGCTTTTGAGTATCTCGATAAATTTAAGGAGCTATCTCTGTATGCTCCTATCTTAGCTAGTAGTGATTTTGATAGAGCCAAGAAATTTGAGGATGGGCTGCGGCAGAGAATTCGAAGGGAGGTCTATAACTTTGAGTTGACCACTTATAGAGCTATGGTCAATAAAGCCTTGGTCATTGAGAGAGACCATGATGAGGCTCTAGTTGTTAGGGACAGAGTCTTGAGGAGGGCATCTACGGCTAGAAGTGCACCTGCCAAGAGCTCTCGAGGGCCCTATTCTGGGACGAAGAGGTTAGCTCCACCCACCTCAGTGCCGGGGTTAAGGAGAGCCTTGAGCTGCTATTTTTGTGGTGGCCCTCATCTTTAGAGATCATGTCCCCAATATGTTTGGAACTGCTATACCTATCACAAGCCGGGTCATCTTTCTTTCCAGTGCCCAGATAGGCAGCAGTCGAGCCATCAGGCATCGCCACCTCGAGCTGCTTCTACGCAAGAGGCCGATGACTCTAGGCAGGGTGTTCGCTTTGACACAGCAGGATGCTCACGCATTCAATACCGTGGTGACAGGTGAGATTATGGTTGCTTCTATTTTTGCTTATGCTTTATTTGATCCGAGAGCTACTCACTCTTTCATATCATCCAACTTTGCGAAGAAGTGGGAGTCTCTAAGTCCTGAGGCATTGGAATCTCCAATGGGGATTGCCATAGCCCATAGGCAGAGTGAAGAAATCAATCTTTTGAACCACGATCAAGGACCAGTGATTTGAATCAATGTAAACCCATCATGAATCAAAATTTAGATTATGTTTGATTTATTGAATCAAAATTATAATCAATCTCTACTCAATTAAAACTACTGAATTTGTTTTATCTAAGTGATAAGGACTTGGTTAGATTTAATAAAGCATTGATTTGGTCATATATCTTTTGATTTGAATTCAATTGATTTGAACCAAATCTCTTTAGCACATTAATTGAACCAGATCACCCAGTTCAAGTTAATTAATATCTTGATTTGAATTAAACCCATCCAGTTAATCCTAATCAATATATGTCTAGGTATGATCAATTGGGTTAAGATGATCTTAGTGATTTATTGAGTTTAGATCTTAAACTTGAATCTAAATCTAATCTATCTGGGTTTAGGCTAATATGGGGTGACTAAATCAAACCTGTATTTATTTCAATCAAACTAGTTGACCAATTGATTTTCATCCAAATGGCTTAAATTCAAGATCGATTTGAATCAATCTCTAGTCATACATTCTGATTTATATTCATCCAAATAGACTCAATCAACCTAAGTCATGATTGATATCAAAATTAATTTATATCGATTGATTTGGGCTTATTAAATCAAAGCCAAGCCTGTATCTAATCTAGATTGATCTAAGATTTAATCAACCCATTTTAGATTCTGATTCAAGTCAACCTAAAGGGTTCGACTCAATATGTTTCTATTTTGACATAAGTTTGATTTGGAACCGATCAAAATCAAAATTGATTTGATCCAAACTAGACCCAGTTGGTTTGAATCAAATTAAATTAGACCCGAACCAAATCATCAATCCTTTTGAGATGAAATTTTATAGCGAGTATGGATTTGAAATTCTTATTTAACCAAATCTTATTTTTAGGGGGTAGACCTCATCAGTATCTTATAATGACTTTTAATAGCAAGGACATCGAGAATATCTAGCTATACTCTTAAAAGTATTGGGTGGTAGATTTTATAGGTTCTGCAGCTAAGTGAAGATTTTATTCAAGAGGAGCAGTTAGTCAAGGCAGTGGATCAAAAGAAGCAGGTGCTTCAATGCAGTGTCACCAGTATACAACTTCGATGGAGGCATCACTCAGAGGGAGAAGTAACTTGGAAGCTCAAGGGTAGGAAGAAAAATATCCTTAATGATTTTTCTTTAGGGTGCCTTAATTTCGAGGATGAAATTTTTTTAAAAGGGGAGGATTTGTGACGATTAAGAAAAAAGGATTAAGGTAAGCTAAGTCAGGGTAAGCCTTAATTAAAACTCGTTAAATTGATTTTTTTTTCCTTCCCGAACGTTCCGTGGTGGATGGAAAGAGGAAATTTAGTGAAGACGATCGGTAATGGGAGGAGAGAATAAGAGTCTTCGGGAAGCCAACAAACTGGACCACTCTTTTCTTCCCTTTTTCTTCTCCACTTCACTTCGTTCTCTCCTTTCTTTCATTCTTCTTGCATTTGGGCTGGTAAACCACCATTGGAGGGTGTAGCTTGAACCCCCTTCACCGTGGAGTGTCACCGGAGCTGGAGTTGACACTGTCAGTGAGGTAGGGAGGCTAGAAAAATATTGTGTTATTTTTCTCTGTTCCATCTTTCATTCCTCTGTTTCTTGATCATTTCCTTAATTCCAGATGATAGGATGGGAGATCTTCTAATTAAAGAGTAGGAGAGGATTACGGGAGCTAGAAGATCATCCAGGGAAGCTGAAATCGTTGCCAACAACTCTAGCAAGGCGGAGGTAAACTTTTACTTCTTCTGTTTTCTAGGTTAGCTGAGAAACCGATGGGATTTTTGGGTGATCCATTGGTTGGTCGTTGCCGAAGTGCTTGCCAGAGGGAAGAGAGAGTCGTTGCTGCTTGCCATTGCCATGATGGCCGACAACGAGGAGGCGCGGCGGGGGAGGGGAGCCGAGTTGGGAGAAGAAGACAGGCTTCTTCTTCCTGGGCTCAGTGGGGGAGACCATCGAACCTGGTGGCATGTCGCTGCCCATCATCGGCGGTGAATGGGTGACGAGACGAGGGAGCCGGCGGCGGTGGGTTTGGGCCGCCGGTAGTGAGGAAGAAGAGGGAGACGAGAGAGAGGGAGAGAGATGAGAGAGAGAAAGAGAGAGAGAGAGAGCAGAGAGGGAGGGAGAAGGGAGAGAGAGAGAGGGAGAGAGACTAGAGAGAGAGTAGAGAGAGGGAGGGACACGGGAGAGAGAGAGAGAAAGAGAGAGAGAGAGAGGGAGAGAGGGAGAAGAACAGTGAATTGTGGCACTCGCATCGAGGTGGTTGGGGTGATCACGTGAAGAGGGTTGCAGCCTCCTTATGAGTTGGGCTTGAACTAGTGGGCTTGGTTCAAGTTGGTTCAAGCTTTGGGATTAATTTTAAATTAAAAAAAATGGAAAGAAAATATTAGGATTGGATTATAGAATTCATGGGGATTAGCTAGACTCATTCTATAGATTCAAATCTGGGTTTAGAGATGCATAATTTGATTCTATTTCACCCAAAAATCATATGATGTTCATATTGAGTTGAAATAAAATGGTTTGAATGAGCCCAAGGAAACACATTTATTTAAAATTATATTGATCAAATCTGATCTTGAGAATTCAACCATTGTGATTAGCAATGAATCTAGTTTTGATAATGATGTTTAAATTGAATAACGGCCAAGGTAATGATAGAAAAATTTGTCGACGAAAGTAGGGGCATTTTTGTAAATATTGCAAAGTTAATGAAAACTTGTAAAATTAGAAAATAATTAAATTTAGGATAAAAAGCAGTAAGTAGGGGGTTGCTAAAAATTGAGTGAGAGGGGTAAAAGAGTCATTTTCATATTTTAAGCTGGAGGGGTAAAATGGTAAAAAAATTTTGTTATGGATTTTGATAAATTAATTATTTATACGGGATTATAGGTGATCGTTGACTATAAGTATGCATTGAGCAGTTATTGGAGTCATGATCTGAGGTAGGAGTTCTACACCCTACTGTTGTGTAATATGTTTTCATTATATGCATGCTTGCATATATCATGTTTTATTGCAGGATTTTCTTGCATGATTTGAGTTGAGTATTATGAATTGTTGTGGATTTATGTATATATTGCAGTATATTATTTGATATAAATGGTTTTGGGTTTTTCAACCATGCTTATTTGGCATTGTGGCGTGTGGTGGCTCTGAGGGTGACTTAGTTGAGGGAAGATGCTATATGTGATGGGTATTGTTGGTACATGGTACTAGTTCTGGCGGTGAGTTGGAGTACTGTGGTACCATTACTTGCCTAGACTGGTGGCCCGGGGAAGGGCATGAAGGCCGCGTAAGCCGGGTAGAACACAGTTATGATAGCTGATATGACTGAGTTTATTATGCGGGGTACTAGTATATAAACCAACCTGAGTGGGAAAAGCATCATCAAGTTAGGTTGTTGACACGTAATACTGGCTCTTAGATGGGACAGTATGTACCAGCAGTATTGCAAATTAAGGGAGTGGCTCACTTAATGATGTCTTTACGGGCGCTGTGGCAAGGGTTATAGAGGGAGGCCCAGGGTGTATTGCTTACTAAGTGAGTGCGACTTTCTTAGTAGTGTCTTGCATGCGAGGGTATGGAGGTATGGGTGTGGAGGTTATTCTGAGATTGTGGTATGAGTATTCTGATGTGTTGAGGTGATGGTGAGTATGTGGATGATTTGGGTGTGACTGCGGTCACGAAGATGAGTTGCTGGTGGATAGGGATTCTTGGGTGGCTTGTATATTTTTTTTTGAGGATTGATTTTATTGGTTTCTCAAATTGATATATGTATTGTGATATTGTTTGTTGAAACATATTTTGATTATATAAAGCTATTTATTTGGTATATTCATGATAGTAAGTGTAGAAGTTCTACTGGGCTTTTTAGCTCATTCCATTATGTGTTATTTTTTTCAGCAGATGAGGAGGAGTTTACCTTATAAACCAAAGTTTCAGGGAGGGACCCCAGGAGTGAGGCCAGAAGGCTGTCTTAGCTTTTGCTATATTAGACATTTTGTATGTAGCAAATGGAGTTGACATGTACAGGGTTGATGACATGATATAGAATATGATATATTTGAGTTTTCTTTTGGCTTCTGCAATGATATTTATAATATGTTTATATTAAAGTTTAGGAGGCCTTGCGTGCTCTTGAGGTTTGATTTAAGAGTACGCGTATACCAAGATTCAGGATTGGGGGTTATGACACATATGTTCAGGCTTCAAACTGAAACTCTGTTTATTGCTGTCAGAGCCGGTGTTTCTCAAACAAAAGCAGTGCACCAACACTAGAGTGTACACCTACTTCGCCTGTTCCACCGGGCAGGAGGTATGGTTGCAGGCCTTCAATGATCGTCACAATAAACCGGATTCTCTCTCAAGATAACAAATCCTTCCAATACTGGTGTGAGTGGAATGTATCTGCATACATGAACAAAGTTTTAACACATTGAAGCAGAAAGATAACCATTAAACAAAAATGAAAACAAAGACATGCAATCCAGGGCTCATTGTGTTATATCCCACTTTTCGGTGGGCAACTCAACTCGTTCGCCAGCTGCTAATAAGACAGGAGTAGAATGTGCCTGGAATCCAGTAATAGTCTTTGGTCGTCCTGCCTGGCCAACCACATCAACAGCCTGACCCACTCGTACAGGAACAGAAAGAGGCTTCAAATTTTCATCCACTGTCATCAGCATCCTTGGCTGCAATGAAAGAGGAAGCTTCAGGTCCATTTAGCATTTGTTGCGTTGCAAAGAAAAGGCATGGGTCATTTTTCGAGACGTACTTGCATGGCTAAGACAAGGACATAAAGCATGTAATGATACTTCCCAAGGATGATAGACTTCATGTCCGAACAAGCATACAACACGGTAGACATAAACATTATTTGGATATTAATATTATGCTTAATTTTGATTTATTAATTAAAAATTTATTTATTTCAATTTATTATGTGTAATAGCTCTAAGAAGTTGCCTTGCATGCTAAAAATTATTTTTTTAAGTGTATAGTCGGTTATCATGTTCTATATTTATATCCATCTCTAATTTGGAGCGTGATAACTCATTGATTGCTCAGATTTGACACCTATGGTGGCCATGAGTTTCTCCACCATAGCCACCAGCATGACCATATCTGATAGCCATCAGTATGATGTTAGACCCTTGTTATTAATAAAACTCTAGATTGGGAGAATGAGCGCCAAAACAGCACCAGCATACATACGATATGTCAGTACGATATAGTATTGTACTGTGCTATATTGATCTAGTTTGGGTTTGGTACCAATTTTATAAATCTTGACCTACAATACAACAAAAAGAAACAAAACATGATAACTAAATTTCATTGCACATCAAATGGTTCTCAGCTGTTAAAGCCTACTCAAACTTGGAATGCAACGAATCAATTTGCTGACATCATGGAGTATTCAACTAGATAGAATTTTGTCCATCCATTACATATGAAAGTTTGAAATGAGTCAAATCATAAGCCATCCTCATAAGGCTAATGCATGCAAATTAACTAACACCCTCTCTACTTTAGTAGTTGTTAAGGCTTGCAAATGGATTGGATTGACCCATGATCCAACCTGGTCCAAACACAATTAGATATGATCAGATCTATATTTAGCAACCCATAGGTTCGATCAGGTTTGAAAATTGAACCCGATCTAAATTTTAAATCGGATCAGGTTGAAAAAAAAAAGGGTAAATCTTTTAATCTTAACAGCTATGTAAATCTTATTTTTCTTCGCTTCAATTATCTTTATGAATTCATTGAATAAATTTTAATTTATACCAATTCTTCTTTTTAATCTTAATAACTAGATCTTCTCTCATCTTTTTTCTCTAATTATATCTAAATATTTATGTTTTATTATTTATTTTAATGGATTCTTATTTATAATGTTTCTAAGTATATGAATAAAAATTTTAATATTATAATTTACATAGGGATAATCATTTACTCGGATAGAATTAAAATTTTTTGAATAAAAATTTAAGTTTAAATTTAAGTTTAAGTTGATTCTTTTTAATCTCATTTAAATTTTTTAATAGATTCATATTTAATTACTAATTACTAAATTTTAACTATAAAATAATAGTTAAATGCTTGTCTCAAATACTATATTTTGGATTAAATCTGAATAGATTTCAATGACTCATTAGGTTTAAAATTTCTTTCAATCCGATCAATAAGTAGGTTGGATTTAGATTCAAAATTAAAATGTGAATAAAAAAATGAATTGGATCATAATTAGATATAATCCGATCTGATCCGTTCTGTTTGCAGCCCTTATAGTTGTTAAAAAATCAGAAGAAGCTATTCACTAACATTTATTCGGCGACTTGCTCGCTAACTTTAATTGATCACTTCAATTTAATATTCCGTAAGACTGGAATTTTTCAGTAACTTATTCCGCAATCCCCCAGAATGCGTTCTCCGAAGGCGACCGTCCAGGTCAAGAGGCTTAGTTAATTAAAGGCAACTTGTTAAAAAAAAAAATTAGTCTTGGTGAGAGCGATTAGTTTTGCTGTGAGACGTCATGGAAAGGGGCATCCATTTTCATTGCGGACATCTTATCTGAGTAAGGGACCCATTCATGTGATGCAAGGCAATTTCATATCCCAAGGCTGCAGGCCTAGTGTCATAACTCGATCATAGCCGTCCGCTCCCTCCAAATCAAACCAAGGCATGGGTGTTATCTTTTCATGATATTATAAAATTTCTAACAAATAATTAGGTTAGTGTTGATAGTTAAAAGCGAGACTGATTCAATAGGTCTATATTTCATCTCCCTTCGTGCCTTCATGGCAAAGGAATTAAAAAAGAATGGCGTCAGTGACGGTTCCTTGGAAAAAAAGCCATGCTTGGGTCATTTGTTCACACCTACGCATCACAATGTCAAAATACCTAATAAGCGGTTTCTAGAGGATGAGATCTTCATTATTTTAAGGCGCAGGGAAGCTGCTGGCTAGGTGTTGCATCTTTGGTACGTTAACTGACATGGTATATGTAACCAATTATACACTGTTTAAAATGCTCAATTATGGGATATCTGTGCTGAATTATGAATATGGCAATGCATGAGAAAATATGGAGATGATATTGAGTCTTGACTACTACTACTACATGTGAGTATAATGAATTTGCTATATACTATGCTATAGGAATTTTCTTTTAGTAGTTTGAAGAATTTGTACATCATAATGGGGTACATTTGCATGTAGATAACAAAAGATGTACAGTGAAAACACTCAAGGCACTAAGTAGAAACAATGGGATAGCTAAACTTAGAGTTGTAAAGAGTATAGCAAATGCTAAATTTTTTGTTATTTGCAATAATTTTTTTTTAAATTTAAGAATATATATATATATATATATATATAAAGAGAGAGAGTGCATGCTTGATTTGGTTATACTCAATTGGATCTCCACTTAGATCCAGTCAGATCTAAATTTGAATAAAGAAAGTTTCATGTCAATGATTTGAGTCATTAGAAGTGATTTACTCTCTTTAAAATACTTATAAATTAAAAAAAAAATTATGCATTAAGTGACTACAAATTTGGATAATCTAATTAACATGAAATAATATTTTTTTTATTGACTTGATACATGTTTTGAGAGTTTTTGAATCACATGATCTTGGATGTATAAGTATTTTAGAGATAGTAGATTCCATTGAATAGTCTAAATCATTGATTTAGGATCCCTATAATCTAAATTTAGAGTGGGCTAGATGTGAGTGGAGATTATCCTAATTTACTTTAACTACTTTGCAAGTAAATTTTATGATACACATGACCAATTACTATAAACTTAGGATATTATTAATTCTTTATAACATGCAATTATAAGTTTCTATATAAAATTTCTTTATGGTTACCAATTACTATTCTTCCTGTGTGGCTTCAGTCCAACCACTTGAGTTAACCAAAAGCAGCATTATTGTTTTTTACTCACAATAATATATTTATATGAATTTAAAATAAAATTCTTGTATTGACTCACCTACCATAGACTACTTAATCTAACTGCTAGCACATGGAATACATGTCTGAACTCCATCTCTATTTTCCTAATTGTTAAGATAGAAAAAAAATCAAAGAATAAACTATTCACTGGCACTTGTTCCATGACTTGCTTAGTATTTTAAATGCTATGTGGATGCCCTCCGATTCTATTTATATTTCTCCTTCTTTTCCAATGCTATCTTAGCTTCCATGTAAGTACCAAATAATGATAAAGAGAAAAAAGAGGAAAGAGATAGGAAAGGAATCAAGCAACATGCATACAACACATCGCATCTAAGTTTCATTCTTTTAAATGACCATCACTATTAGTTACTAGGAATGCATTATAGAAAAACTATTAGATGATGACCATGAAGACCATAGAATTAATTAAGGGTCACTTGTAACGTTATGTTGTTGGAAGCTCCCCTGACCAGAGACTAGGTCAAGGCCAAATTAATTACAAGCAACTTGCAATGTTAGGTTGGAAATCTATTGGGAGCTCCCTGGTCCAACGACCAGCTCAAAAACAGTAACAAATTTTGGAGTCATTGCCGAATTCCCACAATATAAAATAGTCCTTTATGACTGATAATTTGGTTTATAAAGCATTGGTCTAGATTGTTTAAAGTGAGCTTAAAGTTCTATATATAGACACACACACACACTATGCTATGTATTTGAAATAAAATCCATTGGATGAGCCTGCCATTAGTTCTCTAAGACACGATTAGGCCTGATCAAAACTGTAAGTCTGATAGATAGGACAGCCGGTCTGAGTTTGAGAATTGAACCCCGCTACCAATGCATAGCCGAGCTCCTATCTCATCTGGTCTGGCATTTAATTAGCTATAGTTTGCAGTATATATTGTTCAATTGACTAAGCACCCTCTCTATTTTGCTAGTTGTTTAAAAATTAGAATGAAACTGTTCACTAGTATCTATTCGGTGAGTTGTTCAGAATTTTAAATGATCGCTTCAATTTAATACTACGCTGATGGTTGGAGCCTTTATCACTAACTTATTCACGCAATGTCATGGAGAGACGAGCCGGAGAATGCGATTGCGGACAAACCACGGGACGATGACCGCCAGAGACTAACGCAGTAATTGATTACGGGCAACTTCAGTAATGTTGAAAAGTTCGCTGGAAGCTCCAAAGACCAACGACCGCATCAAAGAAAGGCCAAGATTAATTAAAGCAGCAACTTGTACGAAGACACTAGGTCTTTGTTTTGTTGAGAGAGTTTTTTTTTTTTTTTTTTGGGGGACATCTTGGTTAATGGAGCAAGAGGTGTTCTGGATTCGTGATTTTTGTGGTGGATGTACCTGAAAAAGCAAGCCCATTCA
>JACVBY030000117.1:0-75919 GCA_017589505.3 Metroxylon sagu
AATCACAAATTCAATAATGAACTTTTGTGGTTTGCCCAAATGATCTTTGATTATAATGTCTTCTAATACGTATGGGCTATGGAGCAACTCGCTCTTAAATACAGAATAGACTTCACCGAACATATAAAAAAAAAAAAAAAAAAAAACCTTCTTCTAACTAGAATAGGAGTACGACTTAAATACAAAGTAGATCGATATAGTAAAGCAAAAAACTTATATCTTCTTCTTTCATAACTAGAAGAATTCTACTTTGAAACAAAGAGAACCTCATTAATTAGTATGAGTAGAGGTTGTATATTGTGGTTTAGATAAAAGGAAAAGGGAATAGTGAGAGAGAAAGAAAAGAGTATAGATCTACTTTTCATGTACTAAAATCCATACAGTAAAAGTGAAAGACTAAAGCATAAACTACATTTCTCGCATTAGAATCCCAATAATAAAAGTGAAAGAAAAAAAGTATAGATTCTATTTTCCAACCATTAGAATCCTAATAAAAGGAGTGAAAAAAAAAAGCATAAACACTACTTTTCACCCTTGATATGTATCATAGTCTATGAATCATAAAAAATTAAGGAAAGAAAAGGATACGTAAACCATACTTTTATGACTTTTTTCTATCTTCTAAATTTTATTTTAAAAGATTCGAGCTAAGTGGATTAAAGAAAATCCTTACTTCTACTCAATTTGATCAAGATTTTTGACCCCCCAAAAATAAGTGATGCACTCATCATGTTGCAGTTGAATAGCATCCCTAGGATACTTCTCTTAACAATATCAAGTTATTATTTATTTTCACTAGAGCCACATCCATTTGATATTTGTGATAATTCCTTTGTGGTGTGAACAATGTTGAAACTAGCATTAAGAATGGTTTGATAGCATATTATGTTGTCATGTATTGCAAGATTCGTGCCATTAGCATGTGTTGTATATGATAAATGATGAACCTAGAGTCAAAATTGAGTTAAAGTAAAATTTTGTTAAATCGAATTTATTGAAAATGAGCGATTTGCTTAAGAAGTCTACCTTTTAAAAGTATTCATAAAATGTTTGAGTCTAGTATATTATGTTGTCATTTATTATTTCTAGATTCACCATCTTTGACATGCATGATATATGATCGACAAATCCTGAATATAGGGTCAATATTGAGATAAGTAATATTTTCTCGAATAGAATTTTTGAAAAATAAGTAATATTCTTATCATATCATGTTATCGTTTGTGATTGCAAGATCCACTACCATTTGATATATATGATATATGTCTGACAAATGATGAACCTAGAATCTACATTGCATTAAGTAAAGTTTTCTCAATAAGACTTATTATAATAAGTTACGTGCTCATCAAAATGCGCCATTTAGAAGTACGCTTAAAATATTTGAAACTAAGATATCATGCTTTTTGTTTATTATCACACAGTCCACAAAATTCAACGTTTATAATTATAATTCCCTAGAAGCATATGAAAAATGATGATTTTGAGTTTAAAAATATATTTAAATAAAATTTGATCCAATTAATGCAATTTATCGAGGATAAAAGATGCGATTAGTCATCAAGCTACCGTCTAGATTCATCCCTATAATATTGAGTCCATGATGTTGTGTTGTTGCATGGATTTGCTTAATTCACAGCCACTCAACACATACGGTGATAATTTTCTTGCACCATATAATAAATGATGAATCTATGAACAAGATGGTCTAAATAAATTTTATTAGAAAAAAAATGATGAAGATAAGTAATGTGCCTCTTTGAACCCTTTAGTATCCTAGAATTATGCAATAAATAATGAGCATACAATTGTTTATTGAAAATTTCTCTTAAAGAACGTTTATGAAATATAACTAATGCACCAACCAACATTTTACAAAGTATGCATTCATTTGGCGTGCAGTCTACTCTTATGCTGGTATAAATACAAGTTCCTTTGAGCTAAAGAACATGCTCATAACGAAACCGAAAGTCAACATTTCAATGCTACCATTCTTTGAAAATGAAGGAAAAAGTGATCAATAAAACAAAAGAGAGATGCTTTGGAAAAAGCATGAGAAAAATAAGAAAATGCGAAAAGAAATAAGGAAAGAAAGAATCAAAACGACCTCATGGCTGCCAAACTTATAGGCTTCCTTGGTATTTTCTTTTCCTCACGATCTACTTTACCCTTGCTCTTCCCCCCTTAAATTGTAAAACCAAAAAACAATTGTAAATGATGATTGATAAGAAAAATCTCCTCATGTTAATTTATAAGATATCTTTAGGAACAAACAAATTAATTAAAGTTGTCTCCCGAAAGCTAAGAAATAGATAAAAATTTGTAATGCGTTGCCTGGCAACGGCGTTATTTCGGAGAGAGATGATGAGAACTAAAAAATGGTATGTGAGACCAAGGAATCCATTGATGTTTTATTTTAAACGGTCTAATTTTTTTTCAACAAAATTTGATGACAACTCACAACCTGCCAACTCCTTACCACAAACATTGGTGATTTAGAAGGCGCAATCCAATGATTAAGTGAAGTTTTGTCGAGCTTTATGTTTAGTCAAATTTGTCCCACCTTTTCTCCATTCCGGCTCCTAATTTGGATATAGAGTATCGGCGCATTCTCTCTCGTACGATGGTTTTCTTTTTTCTTCTTCGATTCTCGGAGGTACTGGATACCGTTCGGTTTACTCGGGTCGAACGAGTGTAGGTCTAATCTTGTAATTATGATACAACCGTGCTCGTTTATTACGCAATGGTCCGTGATTGCATAGATTTTTTTTTATGACATGAGATAGCATGTTACATAATCCTCGCGACTCCTGCAAGCATTAGCAGCCATTGAGCCGTACAAGAATGGCTGCGATTATAGGAATGGACCGCATCCTATGTTTCGACTCTCAAACCGTAACCGACCTCATTCCTTTCGCCTCCAAGCGTAAATCGGAGAAAAACCACGAATTAATAAATAATGTGTTATTAGCGCTTCCTCAACGTTGAATCGTATAGTGTGTCGGTTGGAGTGGCTTTGGACAACTCATTACCTTTGTCTTTCTTACCATGCGTTGCCCTCCTCCTTTCCTCTTTCTTACCACGAGCACATTGCGTTGCCCTCCTCCTTTCCTCCCATACCTTGCAAAAGAAGTCCGGAAGAGGGGAAGAGGCTCTACTCTTCGCGAGCCTTCCCGGGCCTCGAGAACTCATCATCACCTTTGTTTCTCGTTCCTTCCCACTACCCCTTGCGTTTCCCTCCTCCTTTCCTCATCCCTCGTCGCTAATAACAAGTCCATTTTTCCTACCTTTTTCTAATAAAAATCTTCCACCCTTGCACCCCTTTCTCCACCACCCCACCGCTCACACTTTGTCACCATGGACCCTAGGCACTCGGTCCAAACATCCTTCTGACAACCGGTGGGAAGGGGGCCAAGGCCACGTCGACATATCCGTGCGGTCGATGCCCATCGCCACGGACCTCCGGCTCGTTGGCCGCGCTCAAGTCACGTTCAACCACGAGATTCGCTCCGTCCCGATCGGCGCCCCACCCTATGTGCCGAACGAGGACCTCCTCACCCCTCCGGTCCATGAGTCCTGGCTCGAGGACCTTCGGACTTTACGGTCCTTTGAGCGGACGGTGGCGGCGCGCAGAACATGTTCGCCCACATTCGGATTGTCCCCGACATGCCCATTTTCGTGCGAACTACTTCATCAACAACATCACCAATCAAGCCCGGGCGCCGCCGTGACCGCGGCTGCCCTCGATAGCTTAGGGCGGTGTCGATGGTCATCGATCTCAACATATCAATCAACCGGAATTACGATGACGACTACGACGATGGCGGCGGCGGCGGCGGCGGCGACGACAACGATGACGACGAGGAGCTTATACGCGGGCGAGATGGATGAGGGCGTTCGGGGAGGCGAGTTGGCTCGCGTTTCTTGAGGCGGTCGGATTGCGGAGGGGTTTAACTCCTGCCTGCGATTGCACATCATCGGCTGTCGATACCTTCATGGGAGGAAGTCCACAAGAATGCCCTATCTGCCTAGAGGGCATGATAAACGGAACTCGGGTTGGGTGCACGCGCGCGAGCACGTCTTATTGGAGTGGAAACACTCTCACGGCTTCTCTCTGTTTCGACTACGGCAAAAAACTTAACAATCGAGAGCGAGAGAATAGATGAAAAATAAAATATTATTTTTTCACACACACACCGAACTGAAATGCAATTGGATTGCCTTATATAGGCTTATAAAGGAGAAAACTAACTTGATTCCATGATAACGAGTATGATCATGATCTCAACCAACTAGAGAAACTAAAAAACTGAAAGGAAACAAAACACAAAAAAACTCGAAAACTGAACAAACCGAGTTCCTTACGGCCAACTTTGCATCATATTTTCATCACACCCCCTTGATGCAAAGTTTGGCACACCAAGTAATGATCTGAACTCGACAAATTTGGAGTAGTTCAGAGCTTTGGTGAATCCATCAGTAATCTGATTACTTGTGCAGCAATACTTCATCACAATCACATCTTCAGCCATGGCTTCGCGAATAAAGTGGTACCTCAACTCAATATGTTTGGTCCTCCCATGAAACACTGGATTCTTTGTCATTGCTATTGTAGCTTTGTTATCACAGAAGATTTACGTTCCTTGAGTTTGATTTTGGTGCAGATCTTCTAGTATTCTTCACATCCATATGGCTTGGCAAGCTGCTGTAGATGCGGCGATATATTTAGCTTCAGAAGATGATAGAGCAACAGTTGCTTGCTTCTTCGTCATCCATGATATAGCTCCCGAACCAAGAGAGAACATAAAACCCGAAGTATTCTTCCTGTCTTCTACAGAACCTGCCCAATCACTGTCAGTAAAACCAACTAATTTAAAATTAGGATTGGATTTATACCATATTCCATAGTTGCTTGTGGCTCTGACATATCTGAGAACTCATTTTGCTGCTCCAAGATGATGTACTGAAGGAGAATGCATAAACCTTGAAATCAAATTAACTGAGAACAAGATATCTGGTCATGTGTGAGTCAGATACATAAGTCTCATAACCATACTTCTATACAACTTAGCATGCAATCTTTGCCTTAACGGTACCATCATTCTTTGTCAACTTTTCATTTGCATTCATGGGAGTAGAAAATGTCTTACACTTCAGACATATAAAACTTTTCAAGCATATCTAATGCATACTTTTCTTGATTAACAAAAATACCAACTTACTGTTTGTTGAATTTGAAGACCAAGAAAATAATGCGGCAAGCCCAAATCGATCATATCAAATTCTTGCATCATACTTTTCTTAAAGCTGTTTGATAAGAAATTCGGAAGGATCCGGTGTATATCATATCATCAACATACACACAAACAACAAGTATATCCACACCTTTCACCTTTACATAGAGAGTGGGTTCACTTTCACTTCTATGAAAACCATTGCTGTGTAGATGCAAATCAAGTCTTCCATACCAAGCTCTCGGTGCTTGCTTAAGCCCGTAGGCGCCTTCTTCAACTTGTACACTTGCTCCTCCTTTCCATCAACAATGAATCCTTGTGGTTGCTGTACATACACATCTTTATCTAAGAAACCATTCAAAAGGCAGATTTCACATCAAATTGGAAAATATGCCATTTCATTTGAGCTGCTAATGCCAAGATAAGTCTAACAGTTTCAAAGCGAGCTACAGGAGAAAAAATTTCATAAAAGTCCACACCATATTGCTGTGCATATCCCTTGACAACTAGTCTTGCTTTGTACTTTGAGATACTTCCATCAGCATTATATTTCACTTTGTAGATCCATTTCACACCAATAGCATCTTTTCCTTGTGGCAAGTCTACAAGCTCCCATGTGTCATTTTTTTCAATAGCAACCATTTCCTCTTTCATGGAGTTTTCCCATTCCTTTTTTTTACATTCCTCCTCATAGTTCATAGGTTCGACACAAGGAAGACAAATGTACAAGAGTCATAGATTTCTTTTAAGGAGCGTACCTTCCTTGATGGAGTTTACGAATTAGATGTAATGTCTCTATCCTTTTGTTGGTTGGCCTACTCACATGCGGCGGTGATTGTCTTGGAGAGTAATTAAATGATGAAGATGCTTGAGAAGAAACATTCTCAGTGTTAAGTTGTGTTGGTGGTGCCTCGATGTACTGATTTTCTACTTTTGTCCATTCCCAAGTGCTGTACTCATCAAAGATAACATCTCTATGGATAATTAGTCTTTTAGTTATAGGATTATATAATCTATAACCCTTTGTCTCACCACTATAACCAACAAAGATGCATTTCTCACTCTTCTTGTCCATCTTACTATGCTCATTTAAGTCAAGCAAGGCATACACAATGCAACCAAAGACTCTTAAATTACTCACATTGAGCTTTTTCTTCCACCAAGCTTCATATGGAGTCATATTGCGTACTGCCTTTGTTGGAGAGATATTGAGAAGATGCACAACATAGCCCTTGCTTCAACCCAAAATTCTTTGGGAAGTTGTTTTTCACTCATCATACTTCGTGCCATTTCCACCTTTGTTCGATTTTTTCCTTTCGGCGACTCCATTTTGCTCCGGTGTTTTCCTTACTGTCAATTGCCTGCGAATACCATGTTGCTTACAAAAATGGTTAAACTCATCAGATAAAAACTCACCCCCTCAGTCAGCGCAAAGAGTTTTGATAATATGACTGCACTCTTTTTCTGCAAAAACCTTGAACTCCTTAAACTTTTCACATGCTTCTGATTTCTGAGCATGGAAAAAAACCCAACTCATGCGAGAAAAATCATCAGTAAACAATAAAAAATATCTGCTCTTGTTCAAAGATGGAGTTCTCATTGGGCCACAAATATCAGCATGAACCAAAGCTAAAGGTTCTTTGGCTCTCCAAGCCTTTCCAACTTGAAATGGCAATCGATGTTGCTTACCATACACACATCCTTCACACAAGATATCATCACAAACAATAGAAGGCAGACCACATACCATATTCTTCTGACTTAATAGCTTCATCCCATTGAAATGCAAATGTCCATACCGTAAATGCCATAATTGAGACATTTTATTTAAATCAGTAACTAATGCACACTCATCAAGGCATGAAAGCTCAAACGGAAACATTCTATTCTTAGTCATGTGACTTATCAGAAGTGGTACTTCAGACCCTTTTCTTATAATCTCACATACATTATCACGAAATGCAATCATATAACCTTTTTGAACTAACTGACCCACAACGAGCAAATTATATGCAAGATCAGGTGTGTAATAGACATCATGAGTCAACCTTTCAATACCTGATTTAATTTTAATTGCAATTGTCCCTTTTCCTTCAATTTGTAGTTGCTTGTTGTTTCCAAGCCGAACTTGCAATTTCATTGACTCATCAATATGACGAAAGAGACTTTTTTCCCTTGTCATATGATTATTGCACCCACTATCTAGAAACCACACATGATTAGTATTATATTCATTGAGATCTAAGTGAGTGAGAAATAGATTACCATCTTCTGACTTTTCTTCCATAATATTAGCTTCCTGTTTTTGCTTATCCCAGCAATAAGGTTCAATATGTCCATTCTTCTTGCAAAAATTACAAAACCTATTTTTACGATTCTGATTTTGATTACCTTTGTCACCATTTTCAGACTTACTCCGCCGATCATCCGACTTCCCACGACCATGACCACGCCCACGGTAACCAGCTCTCCCTCGACCTCTAGCTGCATGCTTTTCATCTTTACTTTTTTTGTGTTTATTGCTAACCTCTAACTTGACTTGAAAAGCTTGCTCAATGTTCTTTTCAGCATATTTGTTCATCCTTTCTTCATGAGCTAAAAGAGATCCCATTAATTCATTAAGAGAATAAATGGTTAAATCTTTTGACTCCTCAATCGCATATTTTTGTGATCAAATTTTTGTGGCAAACTTCTCAGAACTTTTCCTACAATCTTTTGATCAGAAATAACTTCTCCAAATATTCTCATATTATTTATAGTGATTGAAATTCATGAAAAAAATTCTTGAATAGACTCACCTCCTTTCATAAACAAGGTCTCAAAATCTCTACGAAGAGTCTGAAGTTTCACAATTTTTACCTTTTCATCCCCATGGAACTCTTGCTTTAAAATACTCCAAGCTTCACTTGATTTGGTGGCATTTGCAATCCGAGGGAAGATGATGTCTGTCATAGCTTGTTGAATGACAAGTAGAGCCTTTGAATCCTTCTTTCGAAGTTCCTCCTTAGAACTCCCAGTATCTACATAACCATTCTCAACTAGATCCCAGAGATCTTGAGCCATAAAGAAAGTTCTCATTTTTATACTCCAAAACTCATAATTATCTCCATTAAAGATGGGTATCAATGACTGAGTGAGGTTGAGAGTAGACATACCACTTGCCATAATGAAAACCCTCTAATAAACTTCTATCAAACACCTTATGTGCAGAACAATTGTACCTCTCTTTGAAGCTTCACATCTACAGGCTTCAGTTTCCCAGAGATACTTTGCTACAACAACACCTCTAGTGCCAGATGGTCACCCAAAGTTAATCCAACTTGGCTCTGATACCAAAATATTGGAGTGGAAACACCCTCACGGCTTCTCTCTATTTCAGCTACAGCAGAAACTTAACAATCGAGAGTAGAGAATAGATGAAAAATAAAATATTATTTCTTCACACACACACACGGAACTGAAATGCAATTGGATTGCCTTATATAGGCTTACAAAGGAGAAAACTAACTTGATTCCATGATAACAGAGTATGATCATGATCTCAACCAACTAGAGAAACTAAAAAACTGAAAGGAAACAAAACGCAAAAAAACTCAGAAACTGAACAAACCGAGTCCCTTACGGCGAGCTTTGGATCATATTTTCATCACATCTTCCATCCAGTGTGCATCACCAAGTGGCTCGAGAGGAGTGCTACCTGCCCCATTTGCCGACTTCAGCTGTCAAACAACATCGGCGATTAGGGCGTCACTTCAACTCTGCGTGTGTGTGCGTGTGCGTGCGTGCGTGCATGCATACGTGTGTGTGTGTGTGTGAGAGAGAGAGAGAGAGAGTGTGTGTGTGTGTGTGTGTTTGTGTGCATGCGAGAGAGAATGTTTGTCTGTTTTCATGTGTGTGTGTGAGAGAGAGAGAGAGTGCATGAGAGAAAGAGAGAGAGAGAGAGAGAGGGAATGTGTGCCATCTTAAGCTAGTCTGTGGAAATCCTGTGAGTTTCTTTTAGTTGTGTAAAAAGTGTGCAAGTTTCTTCTGGTTGTTGAATCACACGTACGTGCATCCGTGATGAATCGAAATTGTTCCTTGTCGAGGTCCTGTAGCAGTACACCTCCATGCTTCTCTTCTCTCTCTTTTTTCGTCTCTTTCGTCCGTTTTACTCGCTCTTTTCCTCTCCCTGATGTTGTGTCCTCTTTCATTGTCTCAAAAAAGTAAATTGAGCTCATTCGATCGTTTTCCCTTTCCATTTTTGTCTCTTTTTTTTTTCCCCTTCCCTTGTGGAGATGACGCCAATCAGTTCTTTAGGTTCAGCTAGCCAGAGGAGCAGGGAAGGTAATGATTCGGCAATGTTTTGCTTTGTCGTTTTAAGAATGTTATATTTGGTTTGGATGGTTGGTGCCACGAAAAGAAATTTCTAGCGGGAATTAGAGTTCGAGTACATGCAGTTGTTGAAGTGTCCCGGTGCGTCCTCTTGCAACTAAAAAGATGGCTTCAAGATGAGCCAAAATTACCGAAACCACATTTTCGGCTCAGATTCTTGTTTTGGTTAAACGCCTTCCACTTCTCGTTTTACGGCACGCTGCGGCTTGCACATTACTAACAAGGCCACAAATATGAACGATTTAGAAGTACCACTTTGAGAAGAACAGTTTTTTAATGTTATTTTATTTTATCTTTTGAATAAGAGGTCTATAAATAATAATGAATGCTAAAAGTTTTATTAAATGGATTAATTTTTTAACATTATTTTATTTTATCTTTTGAATAGAATGTTCATAGATATTATTTTTGTAAGAAATATTTGCAAAAAAAAGTTTTATGATAGAAAAGAAAAAGAATATAAAAAAATAAATACTACAATCTTCGTGGTATTTAATTTTTTTAATGGAAGAAAAAAAAAGTGTATGCCTCACAGATAATTTTTTTTCTATCTTTCAACCAAACATGCCCTCAAATGACCTCTTAAAGCTAGGGAGGCCAGGAAGCCACTGCAGATTCGGGTTACATTGCCCCGGCTGACAACGACCCACAGCAGTTACAAGCCAGCTGCTCCGGGCCTTTTTGGGAGTGATTCTGGCAGTGCAGGCTATGCAGCAGCACATTTAGCAATTACTGCATGCTCTATCTGCCTCTGTCATTCTGCAGACTCAGTCTGCCCTTCCTACTCCTTAGACCCAGCCGGCCTAGCTCGAACAGTCTACTCAGCCCGCTCCATCTCAGCCCTGGCAGGGAGGGAGTCGTAGCTTCACAGAGTTTAAGAGCCTGGCCCCTACTCCCTTCATTGGATCCACCAACCCACTTGATGCGGAGAAGTGGATAAGAGAGATAGAGAAGGCCTTTACGGCCCTTGGTAGCCAGGAGGAGGAGTGGATTAGATTTGCCACCTACCTCCTTTAGGGGGAAGCTTATGATTGATGGCTACTGAAGAAGCAGTGATTGGGAGGTTGGGCTACCTCTTGGGGATAGTTTAAGGAGGCTTTTTATGACCAGTACTTCCCTAGGAGTGTACAGAGACAGATGGAGTCAGAGTTTATGAGATTGGAGCAGAAGAACCTCTCCGTGGCCCAGTATGAAGCTGAGTTTAGAAGACTGACCCGATTTGCTCCTAATTTTGTTATCACTGAGAGAGCCAAGATCACCAAGTTCACCGAGGAACTGCAGCCTAGGTTGAGGCAAGCAGTCAATGCATTTGAGCTCCCTACTTACAGTGCAGTGGTGAGCAAGGCTTTGGTGATTGAGAGGGACATGAATGCCATCCAGCTGGTGAGGGAGTAACAGATGAAAAAGAGAAGACCTCCTTTTGGCCAATTTTCAGGGCAGGCTAAGAAGAAGAAGGGTTTCTTTCAAGCTCCCTCAGGACAAAAGGATAAGGAGACCCGCTGTCCTCATTGCGGGAATGTCCATCCGGGCAAGCAGTGTCGCAGGCTGACTGGTGCCTGCTTTATTTGTGGGAAGATGGATCATAAGATGGCCACCTGTCCCCTTCGGAAGAACCAGCAACCCCCTCCAGATCAGGGGAAGAGCCAGCAGCAACCCAGGACCCAAGGAAGGGTCTATACCCTCACTCAGAAGGACGCTGCTGCCTCTAATTCTGTGGTGACAAGTATGCCTGTTAACTTAATATATATTTCTTTAAAATTATTGCATTCATACCTGGTGTAATGCATAGATTATGATTGTTGATAAAGGGAAAAACATATGAACTGCATGACATCTAAGCTAAGTTAATCTTTATGACAGGTATGATTAAAGTAGGCAACACTTATGCTCAAACTTTAATTGATCCGGGTGCCACGCATTCATTTGTATTTGATAGTTATCTTACCAAGAATGCATCTTTGACACCCATTTCTCTAGAGCAAGAGTTGCATATTACATTCCCAAATGGAGATGTCATGATGGTAGACTCAGTATGTAGATCCTGCTTGATTGACATGGAAGATAGGAGGTTGAATGCTGATTTGATAGTCCTCCCATTGAAGTTCTTTGATGTAATCTTGGGGATGGACTGGTTGGCCTCCTATCATGCTTCCATAGATTGTTTCAGAAAAATGGTGATCTTTAAAATTCTTAATCTTCCTGAATTTAGTTTTATTGGGAGTCAGGAAGACCTGGCTTCAATATTGGTGTTAGCTCTGCAAGCTGGAAAATATCTAAAAAAAGGTGGTCAGGGGTTTCTTACTGTGGTCAGAGACCTTCAGCAGGAAGAACATAAGTTGGAGCATATTCTAGTGGCTCAGGAGTTTCCTGATGTCTTTCCAAAGAAATTGACTAAATTACCCTTGGATCGAGAAGTTGAGTTCACTGTTGATTTAGCTCCTAGCATTGGACCTATATCCAAGACTTCTTACTACATTGCCCCAGCTGAGCTAAAGGAGCTAAAATGTCAGTTGTAGGAGCTTCTTGATTGGGGATTCATCAGACCCAGTGTCTCTCCCTAGGGTGCTCCAGTAT
Source organism: Metroxylon sagu (assembly GCA_017589505.3). Classification (NCBI taxonomy): domain Eukaryota; kingdom Viridiplantae; phylum Streptophyta; class Magnoliopsida; order Arecales; family Arecaceae; genus Metroxylon; species Metroxylon sagu. Next base: position 12,180 of record JACVBY030000117.1, read on the forward strand.
TGTTTGTCAAAAAGAAGGATGATAGTCTTCGACTCTACATTGATTACCGAGAAATTAATAAGGTAACAGTGCGAAACAAGTACCCTTTGCCGAGGATTGATGATCTATTTGATCAACTCCAAGGAGCCCAGGTATTCTCAAAGATTGATCTTCAATCAGGGTACCATCAGCTTAAGATAAAAGCTGAGGATGTTTCTAAGACTGCATTTAGAACCAGGTATGGCCATTATGAGTTCTTGGTGATGCCGTTTGGGTTGACTTATGCTCCGGCAGCATTCATGGACTTGATGCACAGGATCTTTAAACCATACCTGGATCAGTTTATAGTGGTCTTCATTGACGATATCTTGATATATTCTAAAAGTCATAAGGAGCATGAAGACCACCTAAGGTTTATTCTGCAGACTCTTCGGAAGAAGAAACTTTATGCCAAGCTGCAGAAATGTGACTTCTGAATGAGCCAAATATCCTTCTTGGGTCATATCATATCCAAAGATGGCATATCTGTAGACCCTAAAAAGATTGAGGCTGTCGTGAACTGGTGTCAGCCTTCCAATGTAATAGAAGTCAGAAGTTTCTTGGGGCTGGCTGGTTATTATCGCAGATTTATGGAAGGCTTCTCTCGCATTGCTTTACCTCTGACTCGCTTAACCCAAAAGCGAGCAAAGTTTGTTTGGGCAGAGGAGTGTGAGAGAAGTTTTCAGGAGCTCAAGCAGCGCCTGGTGTCAGCCCCTATCCTTACCCTTCCATCTACATCTGGAGGATATACCTTATTTACTGATGCCTCTCGAAAGGGATTGGGAGGCATTCTGATGTAGAATAGGAAGGTGATAGCCTATGCCTCCAAGCAGCTGAAGCCTTATGAGGAGAACTATCCTACTCATGACCTGGAGTTGGCCGCCATGATCTTTGCTCTGAAAATTTGGCGGCATTATCTATATGGGGAGACTTGTGATGTGTATACAGACCATCAAAGTCTGAAATACATCTTCACTCAAAAGGAGCTAAACTTGAGGCAAAGGAGGTGACTGGAGCTACTGAAGGATTATGACCTGAACCTGCATTATCACTCCGGGAAGGCCAATGTGGTAGCTGATGCCTTAAGCAGAAAGTCCTTCTCAGAGCTAGCTTCCATAATTACTTCTCAGCCTCACATTCATAGAGACCTTGAGAAGTTGGAGGTTGGATTGCGAGTACAGCGGTCCAATTGACATATTGCAACACTTGTATTTCAGCCAACCTTGATTGATAGGATTAAGTCTTCCTAGAAAGAAGATTTGGAACTGCAAAAGATTAAGGAAGCTGTGCAGTCAGGGGTTCAGAATGAATTCAAAATAATGGAGGATGGATCCCTGAGATTTAATAGTAGGCTCTGTGTGCCAAATATAGAGGATCTAAGGGCAGAAATTTTGAGGGAGGCTCACTACTCTCTCTATACCGTACATCCAGGAGGCACCAAAATATACAGAGACCTAAGGAAAAATTTTTGGTGGAAAGGGATGAAAAGAGAGATTGCTCAATATGTGGCCAAGTGCTTAATGTGCCAACAAGTGAAGGCCGAACATCAAAGGCCTGCGGGACCTCTTCAGTCTCTGATGATTCCCCAGTGGAAATGGGAAAAGATCACTATGGATTTTGTGACGGGTTTGCCCAAAACTCTCAGAAGCAATGATGCGGTCTGGATCATTGTTGATAGATTGACAAAGTCAGCCCATTTCCTACCGTTCAGAGTTGGGGTCTCTAGTGAGAGATTGGCCATCATGTACATTGAGCAGATTGTGAGGCTTCATGGTGTCCTCAAGTCGATTGTGTCAGATCGGGATACCAGGTTTGTGTCCCAGTTTTAAAAGAGTCTTCATAGGGCTCTGGGGACCAAAATGAACTTCAGCATAGCTTTCCACCCCTAGATAGATGGACAGTATGAGAGGACCATACAGATCTTAGAGGACATGTTATGAGCTTATGTGATGGACTTGGGTGGTGCTTGGGACAACCACCTACCATTGGTGGAGTTTGCTTACAATAATAGTTACCAAGCTAGTATCAAGATGGCTCCATTTGAAGCTCTGTATGGTAGGAAATGCAGATCTCCCTTGTGTTGTAATGATGTGGGGGAAAGAAAATTATTGGGCCCTGAGCTGATTCAGCAAACAGTAGAAAAAATGCAGCTGATTAAGGAAAGTCTTCGGGTAGCTCAGAGCCAACAGAAGAGTTATGCTGATGTTAGAAGAAGGGAGCTAGAGTTTCAGGTTGGGGACCATGTCTTCTTAAGGGTATCACCAACCAAAGATGTGATGAGGTTTAGGCTTAGAGGAAAATTGAGTCCATGATACATTGGGCCATTTGAGATCTTGAGCAGAGTGGGGGAAGTGGCTTATAGCCTGGCATTACCTCCTGCACTCTCTGGGGTACATAATGTCTTCCATGTCTCTATGTTGAGGAAGTATATTCCTGACCCTAGCCATGTGATAGAAGTGGAGCCCGTATTGTTGAAGAAGAATTTGACATATGAAGAGCATCATGTACGTATTATGGACCACAAAGATCAAGTTCTGAGACAGTGTAGCATTCCCTATGTTAAGATTCAGTGGAGTAATTATTCTGAGCGGGAGGCTACATGGGAACTTGAAGAGGAAATGAAGAAGAAATATCCTCATCTATTTGTATCTGAGTAGATATATATATATGTACAAAAGAGTATCTACCGTTATAATTTGATCAGAAAGATAAATAAAGCTTGTAATTTTCAATTTGGGTCTCAAAAGCTTTATTCGGGATGTGTATTAATTTTGAGGCAGAAAATTTTATAAGGAGGGGAGGATGTAAACCCCCCAATCGTAAGAATATATTTTAATAAAATTATCGGCGTGGGTGCACGACACGCGGTGCGCTGCATGCGCGCCAACGCGCACACCCACGCACGGGCACGTGGGCACAGCCCTCCCCTCGCTAAAGAAAAAGGGGGAGGGAGAAACAGTGCCAGTCCCCTCCGTCCCCTTTGCTCTCGCTGCCCGTTGCCACTGTCGCCCTCCGCTTGTCTCCGCCACCTCGCCGCCGACCTGGTAAGCCCCTCATCGGCGAGGAGAGTGGAGAGAGAGAGAGTGGAAAGAAGAGGGAGAGGGCCGCCGGATGGCCCTCGTCTAATGCAAGAGCCAAACCGGCTCCCGCGCTTGGTTCGGGCCCGGCGGTGTGCCCGTCAGCTCGCCGGGCCTGGGCGCCAGGGCGGCAGCCTCCACCGGTGCCAGGGCGGCGTCCGGTGGGGTCCGACCGGCCGGAGGAGGTCGGCCGAGCCGCCGGCAAGGTTAGAAAGGGGGAGGGCCGCCAGATGGCCCTCCCCTGGCAGTTGGTTCGGGCCCGACGATGTGCCCGCCCGGCCGGTGGGCCCCCACTGGCGCTAGGGCAGCGTTCGGCGGGGGAAGAAGAGGGAGAGTGCCGAACGGCCCTCCCCTGATGCGGGAGCCGAATTGGCTCCTGGGTTGGTTCAAGCTCGGTAGCGTGCTCGCCAGCTCGCCGGGCCCGAGCTCCGGCCGGTGACCCCCACCGGTGCCAGGGCGGCGTCCAGTGGGGTCCGGCTGGCCAGCGGTGGCCGACCGTGCCACCGGCAAGGAGAAGGGAGAAGAAGAAGAAGAAAGAAAGAAAAGGGAAAGGAAAAGGGGGTGGCAAAGGGAAAGGAAAAGGGGGTGGCCGTCGGCGGTGGCCGACCTAGGGCCGATCGTTGGCAGCCAGGCCAACCTCGAGAATGGCTGGCGGCGGCCCTAGGCCGCCGGCCATTCTCAGCCCTTCCCTGGTTCAGGTGAACCAGGGGTGGGAAAGGAAGAAGAACAGGACTGGGCCAGGTTCGGCCTAGTCCAGTGAGCCCATTTGGGCCTAATTTTTGGGCTCCAAATTGGGTCAGACCCAATAAAAGAAAAATAGGGTTTTGATCACCTTGGATCCTAGTTTGTCAGAAAATTTTTATTTGTCCATTTAAGCTTTTATATTTAGAGATATTCAAGCCTCAACTTGGGCCTAGGATTAGATTGGGTTGAGTGTAGGAGTCAGTTTGACATCCTAATTTTGGAATTTAAAAATCTAAAAAATTATGTTGTAGGTACCCAAGAGTCCAAATAGCTGATTTGCACTTTGGGATTAGCGTTGAGAGGTAAGTAAGCTAGTTATAATGATTTTCATAAATCATTATAAAATTATGCCATTATTGAAATAATAAAATTTATTTATAGTATTATTTGAAAAATGGTAATTGTGGTACCACATTCATACAAATGAATTATTTGACTTGATTATTGCTAATTTTTGTAAATTAAATTGGCATTTTATACTTGCAATTAATTATGGACATGATTATTTGAAATTACCAAATTTGGTAAAATGTGAAAAGTATATTGATTATATATTTGCAGTAATGCATTTAAATGATAATTGTGAATGTGCTATTATATGTCATCACGGTTCACATGATATGTTACATGACTCTGGGACCCACCTCCATAGGGAGAATATGTGGAGAATATACATCCTTGGGATGTGCTGTGATAGGATATGGCATTATATGCTAAATAACTCCAGCACCCTTCCTCCACTGGGGGCGTATAGGAAGGATACATCTTTGAGATGTTTTGTTACGTGGACGTGGGACATTAGTATAAAATGAAATTTATGGTGATTTGGAATTGAAATAGTATTTTGAAATCTTATTACATAATATCTGCTTCCAATTTATTTAAGCATGTGGTTTGCATATTCTATAATATGATGAAATGTTTTTAAATTTAGAAGCATAACATGTATTTGATTCATTAAAATCTTGAAATGGCTATATTATGTTACAATAGGCTTACTTACTGAGTGTGAGCTCATTTAAATCTTACAATATTTTTCAGAGCCACAAAATTATCAAGGGCAACAACAGGGGTAGTTGGAAGCTACATGATGTAAATAGATCACATTTTGTTACATATAACCCCAATTGGATTTGATTTGAAATTTTGGTTTATTGCCCAACATTACATAACTTGTATTATGGAGGATTTAATTGTGCATGACATATAGTTGTTACCCCTCCTTGTTTTTAATAATACTGTACTTGATGCCTTGCATGCCTGGCAGGCGGCGGGTTGTCACCCTGGGCCACCACCTCTGGGTCTGGGGCGTGACAAGAGGAGTGCTACCTGCCCCATCTGCCAAAGCTGTCAAACAACATCGGCGATTAGGGCGTCGCTTCAACTCTGTGTGTGTGTGCGTGTGCGTGCGTATGTGTGAGAGAGAGAGTGTGTGTGTGTGTGATAGAGAGAGAGAGAGTGTGTGTGTGTGTTTATGTGCGTGCGAGAGAGAATGTTTGTCTGTTTGTGTGTGTGTGTGTGTGTGTGAGAGAGAGAGAGAGAGGGAATGTGTGCCATCTTAAGCTAGTCTGTGGAAATCCTGTGAGTTTCTTTTAGTTGTGTAAAAGGTGTGCAAGTTTCTTCTGGTTGTTGAATCAAACGTCTGGTGCATCTGTGATGAACTGAAATTGTTCCTTGTCAGGTCCTGTAGCAGTACACCTCCATGCTTCTCTTCTCTCTCTTTTTTCGTCTCTTTCGTCCGTTTTACTCGCTCTTTTGCTCTCCCTGATGTTGTGTCCTCTTTCATTGTCTCAAAAAAGTAAATTGAGCTCGTTCGACCATTTTCCCTTTCCTTTTTCTTCTCTTTTTTTTACCCCCTTCCCTTGTGGAGACGACGCCAATCAGTTCTTCAGGTTCAGCTAGCCAAAGGAGCGGGGAAGGTAATAATTCGGCAATGTTTTGCTTTGTCGTTTTAAGAATGGTATATTTGGTTTGGATGGTTGGTGCCCTGAAAAGAAATTTCCAGCAGGAATTAGAGTTCAGGCTGCCTGGTCGTTGAAGTGTCCCAGTGCGTCCTTTTGCAACTAAAAAGATGGCTTCAGGATGAGCCAAAATTACTGAAACCACGTTTTCAGTTCCGTTACTATTTTGGTTAAACGCCTTCCACTTCACGTTTCTGGCCTGCTACTGGCTTGCACATTACTAACAAGGCCACAAATACGAACGATTTAGAAGTACCACTTTGAGAAGAACAGTTTTTTAATATTGTTTTATTTTATCTTTTGAATAAGAGGTAGATAAATAATAATGAATGCTAAAAGCTTTATTAAATGGAGTAATTTTTTAATATTATTTTATTTTATCTTTTGAATAGAATGTTCGTAGATATTATTTTTGCAAGAAAAATTTGCAAAAAAAAGTTTTATGATAGAAAAGGAAAAGAATATAGAAAAATAAATACTACAATCTTGGTGGTATTTAATTTTTTTAATGGAAGAAAAAAAAAAGTGTATGCCTCACAAACAATTTTTTCTTTATCTTTCAACCAAACATGCCCTCAAATGACCCCTTAAAGCTAGGTAGGATTTGATTGTGTTGGCAGTATGATGGCATTAGTACGAAAAGAAAAGGAGCAGGAGTGTAATAACTTAGGATCTCACATAAAAAGTATGGATATTTACTAGAAGGATCTTTAGATAATAGATTCCCAATATTCAAAATATTATTAAGAACATTGGGTGGCATCGAGATAATATGTTAGACTAGTTGCTTCAAAAGCTTTCTAGGATGTTTGTTAAAAATTTGTTGGATGTGTGATCTTTTTCGATACTCTTTTCTTTTCATCATAAAAGGGCTTAAAGGCAATGAACTACAAAAAGGATGATATCCTTATCCATGAACCTGAACACATTAAATTCCGAACAAGATGAGATTTGGCCAAGATCGCTTTGTCAAACTACCATGGAGTTTATCAGCTAAATAATTTGTACTCATTTCATTATTAAATAAATTAAATTAACAGATTACTCTTGCCTTTTTCTCAAAATAGATGTTCTTTCTAACAAGAAATAGGGAAAGCAGATGTGAAATAATTTATATCATTTTTGTTCCATTTATTTTTCTTTTTTCTGGCAATCACTCACTACTCTATTGATTCTGAGTGTAAATAATAAATGAAAAACTTAACATGCTAACATGTTTGAACGTCAACACACAAATTAAAGTTGCTATCCATAACCCATAAAAAAACAAAATAATTGTAATAACTTTGCAACATCCTAGATATCTCTCAACCATCCAAATTAATATGACAAATATAAATACTCAATGTTGGATACTTTGAGAAGGGCACCATATTCAGACTTCTTATTACTTCCAAACTTTGATTCTTATCTCTTTGTCTTGGTATCTAAAGGCTCGTATTATTTCATCCCTTTCTAAGTACACAGGCTGACTAAGAGAAGATTAGGGTCTAAGCATTGTATCCTGAAGGCAGGTTTCCTCATAACTACATGCATTTTGGTTATGACCTAAGCAAAGAAAACATTAGCCTCAAGATAGTATTTTGGTATGTTTTGCCTACGTTGGACCTAAGGGTTTAATAATTCATATTTTAATGATAACAAAAATATTAATTGAAGGACTAATGCAGCACTCGAGTTTGTGATAGTAAGTTAGGTACCATAGTCGGAACAAATTAAAAAATGAGCAAAAGATCATCTGACATATATTTAAACTCAAGTTGCATGCAAGAAGTTCAAGTCGAAAAAAGAATAATGGAAGATTAAGTAACATCCGACTCAAGAGTGTCCAAGAGAATAGTTTGCATATTATAATTTTATTTTTCTTAAGCACTCATTATAAAATTTAGTGAGGGAATAAGTGTACAAAGCTTAAACCCTTTAAAAATAAATTAGATTAAGTTTTGGATCAAAACTTATAATAAAAATCCAAAATCAGGAGGAGACAGCCAACCAGACCTTAGAATGATCGATCAAACTTGGCCGTGATAGAGAACTTCTTAAAAGCAGCACTCTGTCTGGCCTAGCGATCGACCACCATGATCGACCAAGCTTGGCCTGGTACTCGATCGGTCCTAGCTTGGTGGTCGACCTTTGAGGATCTAACAACCCAATAATTATATTTTTATAAGACCATTGGAGTTGGCCTTGAGCCTTAACACCGATATTTTTCATTCCTGTAAAATAAGAACTTATGGGCTGGTTTGGAAGTTGAAAAATAAATTGAAATCCATTGAAAAATCTTTGTGAAAAGGGGTTTTGAGCTTAGCATGCTTACTTCTTCCTCTCCCAAGTTTCGAGTGTTCTTTATGCATTCACATTCTTCAGCAGTGTTGTTCTTATATTTCTTTCATTCAGAAGAGGTTGGGTTCATCCTTAACCCGTGTAAAAGGAGAGAGTGGATTCATTCTTAGCTTCGAAAAGGATTATAAAGGTTCCTTCTAATCTTGATAAAAGGAGTGCATAAGGATTTGAACTTCATTCAATTAAGAGGATTGGTATAGTAGAAATCTCAAGGAATCTTGGGTGGTGGATGTAAGCAAGGGTATCGAACCACTAAAAAAATGCTTATGCCTCTTTTTTTTTTTTTTTTTGCTTTTTATTTACTTGCAATTGCATATTATTGTTCTTACCTTCTCTATCTTGGATTTGTGATTAGTTTGAAATATTTGATGATTGTGCTTTATTTTTGAATTGTTAGACTTACTTTTAAAGCACATAGTTTTTTAGTTTAGTTTTTGAAAAACTCAATTCACCTTCCCCCTCTTCCTCTTGACTTGCTCTAGGCCTAACAACCCAGTAATTTTTATTCTTCCAATTTTATTTTTCACCAAACCTACAACAATAATACTACATTTTATTCCTTCAAGCAAGCATTCCTTGTTTCTCTACACCATGCCAATGCGCACCTTTCTACTCCTCTCTTCTTTTTTAAGCAATGCCCTTGAGGAAATGGGATCAAATAAGACCATGATTATGGTATTCATCTTCTATCATTATTGCCTCTAACAACAAATATTGGAACTTTAGAGTGTTGTTGCCTCTAATTGCCAATGGGACTCTAGATTGACAAATGAACCACCAATGTAAGGGAGGGAGAGGATATTATAGCAGCTATGGATGGTCTTGAAATTGAGGGGGGTGATTATGGTGGTGGTGGGGATTGTTGGTGTGGTGGTGAATGGGGGCATCGACAATGTTGTTACACATATTAACGATAGAGACCTTCGCTACCAGTAGCATGCAAAGGTGAGTGCTCTATCTAGCATGCCATAATTGACCATGAGTTCCAATGCCATCGAATACATCACCATTTTGCTCACCCTCTTTATCACCACCGATAGCTTTGGCTTATTATTAACCTCGATCACCCCCTGCAAGGCTCTCCTCGTAGCCTACTTAGATGGAGGCTCTCCTTTAGTGATGACAATGTGATGATGGTGCAGTCATTTGCACCATTATTGCAATAAGTATAATTATCGTCACTGTTGGAAGAGGTCTATCATGCGCTTAGGTGAAAATTTTAATAACTTAAGACCTCACCCAAAAACTAGCCGAAAGGCATTACTTGGATTCTTTAGCCCTATATAACTTATTCAAGATCTCTCTCATATACAACAAACCTAGAACTAAATGCATGCTACCAAGGGCCCCATGAACTCTCTCCATTTAGGTCCTAAAATCCTTGCAAAACTAAAGATCTAAATTCAATTAGAAATATCATGATTGACTCGTGATCAATTTTCAAAGGGCTTATGTTGTAGCATCATCTAGTCTACATATGTTGTGGGCTATGTCCAATTCTAATATTATTTGTAATGACCCAATATCTCACTTAAAAATGCTAGCCAGAATGCATTATTTGAAACCTTATACCTACATAAATCAAAGGACTTTCCAATGCATAACCAATGTGGAACTTAATGCAGGCAAGTATGAGCTTCTGCATACTGCTCATATTTAAGCCCTATCATTCTCATCAATTTAAGGATTCAATTCCAATCACAAATTCAATAATGAACTTGTGGTTAGCCCAAATGATCTTTGATTATAATGTCTTCTAATCTGTATAGGCTATGGAGCAGCTCGTTCTTAAATACAGAATAGACTTCACCAACATAAAAAATAAAAAAAATAAAAAAAAACCTTCTTTTAACTAGAATAGGAGTACAACTTAAATACAAAGTAGATCGATGTAGTATAGCAAAAAACTTGTATCTTCTTCTTTCATAACTAGAAGAATTCTACTTAAACAAAGAAAACCTGATTAATTAGTATGATAGAGGTTGTATATCGTGGTTTAGATAAAAGGAAAAGAGAATAGTGAGAGTGAAAGAAAAGAGTATAGATCTACTTTTCATGTACTAAAATCCATACAGTAAAAGTGAAAGACTAAAGCATAAACTATATTTCTCGCATTAGAATCCCAATAGCGAAAGTGAAAGAAAAAAGTATAGATTCTATTTTCCAACCATTAGAATCCCAACAAAAGGAGTGAAAAAAAAAAAGCATAAACACTACTTTTCACCCTTGATATGTATCATAGTCTATGAATCATAAAAAATTAAGAAAAGAAAAGGATACTTAAACCATACTTTTATGACTTTTTCTATCTTCTAAATTTTATTTTAAAAGATTCGAGCTAAGTGGATTAAAGAAACTCCCTACTTCTACTCATTTTGATTAGTTTTTTTTGGCTCCCCAAATATAAGTGATGTACTCATCATGTTGCAGTTGAATAGCATCCCTACGATACTTCTCTTAACAATGTCAAGTTATTATTTATTTTTGCTACAGCCACATCCATTCGATATTTGTGATAATTCCTTTGTGGTGTGAACAATGTTGAAACTAGCATTAAGAATGGTTTGATAGCATATCATGTTGTCATTTATTGCAAGATTCGTGCCATTAGCATGTGTTGTATATGATAAATGATGAACCTAGAGTCAAAATTGAGTTAAAGTAAAATTTTGTTAAATTGAATTTATTGAAAATGAGCGATTTGCTTAAGAAGTCTACCTTTTAAAAGCATTTATAAAATGTTTGAGTCTAGTATATTATGTTGTCATTTATTATTTCTAGATTCACCATCTTTGACATGCATGATATATGACCGACAAATCCTAAATATAGAGTCAATATTGAGTTAAGAAATATTTTCTCGAATAGAATTTTTGGAAAATAAGTAATATTCTTATCATATCATGTTATCGTTTGTGATTGCAAGATCCACTACCATTTGATATATATGATACATGTTTGACAAATGATGAACCTAGAATCTACATTGCATTAAGTAAAGTTTTCTGAATAACACTTATTATAATAAGTTATGTGCTCACCAAATCCGCCATTTAGAAGTACGCATAAAATATTTGAAACTAAGATATCATGCTTTTGTTTATTATCACCTGATCCACTAAATTCAACGTTTATAATTATATTCCTTAGAAGCGTATGGAGAATGATGATTTTGAGTTTAAGAATGTCTTAAATAAGATTTGATCCAATTAATGCAATCTATCGAGGATAAAAGATGCAGTGTAGTCATCAAGCTACCTTCTATATTCATCCTTGTAATATTGAGTCCATGATGTTGTGTTGTTGCATATATTCACTTAATTCACAACCACTCAACACGTATGGTGATAATTTTCTTACACCATATAATAAAAGATGAATCTATGAACAAGATGGTCTAAATAAATTTTATTAGAAAAAAAATGATGAAGATAAGTAATGTGCCTCTTTGAACCCTTTAGTATCCTAGAATTATGCAAGAAATAATGAGCATACAATTGTTTATTGAAAATTTCTCTTAAAGAACGTTTATGAAATATAACTAATGCACCAACCAACATTTTACAAAGTATGCATTGATTTGGAGTGCAGTCTACTCCTATGCTGGTATAAATACAAGTTCCTTTGTGCTAAAGAACATGTAACAAAACCGAAAGTCAACATTTCAATTTTACCATTCTTTGAAAATGAAGGAAAAAGTGATCAATAAAACAAAAGAGATGCTTTGGAAAAAGCATGAAAAATAAGAAAATGCGAAAAGAAATAAGGAAAGAAAGAATCAAAACAGCCTCATGAAAACTTATAGGCTTCCTTGGTATTTTCTTTTTCCTCAATCTACTTTACCCTTACTCTTCACCCCTTAAATTGTAAAACCAAAAAATAATTATAAATGATGATTGATAAGAAAAATCTCCTCATGTTAATTAATAAGATATCTTTGGAACAAACAAATTAATTAAAGTTGTCTCCAGCTAAGAAATAGACAAAATTTGTAATCGTTGCACAACGGTGTTATTTCAGAGAGATGAGAACTAAAAAATGGTATGTGAGACCAAGGAACCCATTGATGTTTTATTTAAACCATCTAATTTTTTCCAGCAAAATTTGATGACAACTCACAACCTGCCAACTCCTTACCACAAACATTGGTGATTTAGAAGGCGCAATCCAATGATTAAGCGAAGTTTTTGTCGAGCTTTATGTTGTCAAATTTGTCCCACCTTTCTCCATTCCAGCTCCTGGATATAGAGTATCAATGCATTCTCTCTCGTACAATGGTTTTCTTTTTTTTTTTTTTTTTTTCTTTTGATTCTCGTAGGCTGGATACCGTTCGTTCCGGTTCGAACGAGAGGGGTCTAATCCTGTAATTATGACCGTCTGTTTATTACGCAATGGTCCGTGATTGCATAGATTTTTTTTTATGACATGAGATAACATGTTACATAATCCTCGCGACTCCTGCAAGCATTAGCCATTGAGCCTACAAGAATGGCTGCGATTATAGGAATGGACCGCATCCTATGTCTCGACTCTCAAACCAGAACCGACCTCATTCCTTTCGCCTCCAAGAGCGTAAATCGGAGAAAAACCAAGAATTAATAAATAATGTGTTATTAGCGCTTCCTCCACGTTGAATCGTATGGTGTGTCAGTTGGAGTGGCTTTGGACAACTCATTACCTTTGTCTTTCTTACCATCGGCTGTTGCGTTGCCCACCCCCCCCCCCTCCTTTCCTCCCATACCTGGCGTAAGGAGTCCGGAAGAGGGGAAGAGCTCTACTCTTCAGCGAGCCTTCCCGGGCCTCGAGAACTCATCATCACCTTTGTTTCTCGTTCCTTCCCCCTAGCCCTTGCGTTTCCCTCCTCCTTTCCTCATCCCTCGTCGCTAATAACAAGTCCATTTTTCCTACCTTTTTCTAATAAAAATCTTCCACCCCTGCACCCCTTTCTCCACCACCCCACCGCTCACACTGTCACCATGGACCCTAGGCACTCAGTCCAAACATCCTTCTACAACCAGTGGGAAGGGGGCCAAGGCCACGTCGACATATCCGTGCAGTCGATGCCCACTGCCACGGACCTCCGGCTCGTCGGCCGCGCTCAAGTCACGTTCAACCACCAGATTCGCTCCGTCCTGATCGGCGCCCCACCCTATGTAACGAACGAGGACCTCCTCACCCCTCCGGTCCATGAGTCCTGGCTCGAGGACCTTCAGACTTTCTGGTCCTTTGAGCAGACGGTGGCGGCGCAGAACATGTTCGCCCACATTCGGATTGTCCCCGACATGCCCATTTTCGTGCAGAACTACTTCATCAACAACATCACCAATCAAGCCCGGGGCGCCGCCGTGACTGCGGCTGCCCTCAATAACCGGGCGGTGTCGATGGTCATCGATCTCAACATATCAATCAACTGGAATTACGATGACGACTACGACGATGGCGGCGGCGGCGACGACGACGACGACGACGAGGGCTTATACGCGGCTGAGATGGATGAGGAGTTCGGGGAGGCAGTCGGATTGCAGAGGGGTTTAACTCCTGCTGCGATTGCACATCATCTGACTGTCGATACCTTCATGGGAGGAAGTCCACAAGAATGCCCTATCTGCCTAGAGGGCATGGTAACTGGAACTCAGGTTGGGTGGCTGCCTTGCAGGCACGTCTTCCATCCAGCGTGCATCACCAACTGGCTCGAGAGGAGTGCTACCTTCCCCATCTGCCGACTTCAGCTGTCAAACAACATCGGCGATTACGGCGTCGCTTCAACTCTGCGTGTGTGTGCGTGTGCGTGCGTATGTGTGAGAGAGAGTGTGTGTGTGTGTGATAGAGAGAGAGAGTGTGTGTGTGTGTTTGTGTGCGTGCGAGAGAGAATGTTTGTCTGTTTGTGTGTGTGTGTGAGAGAGAGAGAGAGAGAGAGAGTGAGTCAGAGAGAGAGAGAGAGAGAGGGAATGTGTGCCATCTTAAGCTAGTCTGTGGAAATCCTGTGAGTTTCTTTTAGTTGTGTAAAAAGTGTGCAAGTTTCTTCTGGTTGTTGAATCAAACGTCTGGTGCATCTGTGATGAACTGAAATTGTTCCTTGTCAGGTCCTGTAGCAGTACACCTCCATGCTTCTCTTCTCTCTCTTTTTCCGTCTCTTTCGTCCGTTTTACTCGCTCTTTTCCTCTCCCTGATGTTGTGTCCTCTTTCATTGTCTCAAAAAAGTAAATTGAGCTCGTTCGACCGTTTTCCCTTTCCTTTTTCTTCTCTTTTTTTTACCCCCTTCCCTTGTGGAGACGACGCCAATCAGTTCTTCAGGTTCAGCTAGCCAGAGGAGCGGGGAAGGTAATGATTCGGCAATGTTTTGCTTTGTCGTTTTAAGAATGGTATATTTGGTTTGGATGGTTGGTGCCCTGAAAAGAAATTTCCAGCAGGAATTAGAGTTCAGGCTGTCTGGTCGTTGAAGTGTCCCAGTGCGTCCTTTTGCAACTAAAAAGATGGCTTCAGGATGAGCCAAAAATACTGAAACCATGTTTTCAGTTCCGTTACTGTTTTGGTTAAACGCCTTCCACTTCACGTTTCTGGCCTGCTACTGGCTTGCACATTACTAACAAGGCCACAAATACGAACGGTTTAGAAGTACCACTTTGAGAAGAACTTTGTTTTAATGTTATTTTATTTTATCTTTCGAATAAGAGGTCCATAAATAATAATGAATGCTAAAAGCTTTATTAAATGGAGTAATTTTTGAATATTATTTTATTTTATCTTTTGAATAGAATGTTCGTAGAAATTATTTTTGTAAGAAAAATTTGTAGAAAAAAGTTTGATGATAGAAAAGGAAAAGAATATAGAAAAATAAATACTATAATCTTCATGGTATTTAATTTTTTTATTGGAAGAAAAAAAAGTGTATGCCTCACAAACAATTTTTTATCTATCTTTCAACCAAACATGCCCTAAAATGACCCCTTAAAGCTAGGTAGGATTTGATTGTGTTGACTGTAATAACTTACGATCTTACCTAAAAAGTATGAATATTTACTAGAAGGATCTTTAGATAATAGATTCTCGATATTCAAAATATTATTAAGAACATTGGGTGGCATTGAGATAATATATTAGACTAGTTGCTTCAAAAGCTTTCTAGGATGTTTGTTAAAAATTTGTTGGGTGTGTGATCTTTTTCGATGCTCTTTTCTTTCATGATAAAAGGGCTTATAGGCAATGAACTACAAAAAGGATGATATCCTTATCCATGAACCCTGAACACATTAAATTCTGAACAAGATGAGACTTGGCCAAGATCGCTTTGTCCAACTACCATGGAGTTTATTAGCTAAATAATTTGTGCTCATTTCATTATCAAATAAATTCAATTAATAGATTACTCTTGCCTTTTTCTCAAAATAGATGAAAAATAGGGAAAGCAGATGTGAAATAATTTATATCATTTTTGTTCCATTTATTTTTCTTTTTTCTGGCAATCAGTCACTACTCTATTGATTCTGAGTGTAAATAATAAACAAAAAACTTAACATGCTAACATGTTTCAATGTCAACACACAAATTAAAGTTGCTATCCATAACCCATAAAAAAACAAAAAAATTGTAATAATTTTGCAACATCCTAGATATCTCTCAACCATCCAAATTAATATGGCAAGTATAAATACTCAATGTTGGATACTTTGAGAAGGGCACCATATTCAGACTTCTTATTGCTTCCAAACTTTGATTCTTATCTCTTTGTCTTGGCTATCTAAAGGCTTGTATTATTTCATCTCTTTCCAAGTACACAAGCTATCTAAGAGAAGATTAGGGTCTAGGCATTGTATCTTGAAGGCAAGTTTCCATGTAACTACATGCATTTTGGTTATGACCTAAGCAAAGAAAACATTAGCCTTAAGATAGTATTTTGGTATGTCTTGCTTATGTTGAACCTAAGGGTTTAATAATGCATATTTTGATGATAATAAAAACATTAATTGAAGGATAAATGCAACACTCAAGTTTATGATGGTAAGATAGGTACCATAGTCAAAATAAATTAAGACATAAGTAAAAGATCATCCGGTACATATTTAAACTCAAGTTGTATGCAAGAAGTTTAAGTCGAAAAAAGTAATGGAAAATTAAGTAACATTGGACTCGAGAGTGTCTAAGAAAATAGTTTGCATATTGTAACTTTATTTTTCTTAAGAACTCGTTATAAAACTTAGTAAGAGAATAAGTACACAAGTCTCAAACCCCTTAAAAATAAATTAGATTAGGTTTTGGATAAAAACTAATAATGAAAATTCAAAATCAGGAGTAGACGGTCAATAAGACCTGAGAAAGGTCGATCGAACTTGATCGTGGCAGAGAACTTCTTAAAAGCAGCACTCTGTTTGACCTAGCGGTTGAGCACCACAAGCTAGGGTGATCGACCAAGCTAGGCTTGGTACTCGATCGATTCTAGCTTGGCGATCAATTGCTGAGGTTCTGATAACCCAATAGTCATATTTTTATTTGACCATTGGAGTTGCCCTTGAGCCTTAATGCTCATATTTTTTCATTCCTGTAAAATAAGAACTTATTGGCTAGTTTGGAAGTTGAAAAATAAATTGAAATCCATTGAAAAATCTTGGTGAAAAGGGGTTTTGAGCTTAGTGTGCTTACTTCTTCCTCTCTCAAATTTCAAGTTTTCTTTATACATCCACATTCATGAGAAGTGTTGTTCTTGTGTTTCTATCATTCAGGAGAGGTTGGGCTCCTCCTTAGCCTATGTAAAAGAAGAAAGTAGATTCAATCTTAGCTCCAAAAAGGTTTATAAGGGTTTCTTCTAATCTTGGTAAAAGGAGTGTGCAAAGATTTGATCTTTATTTGGTTAAGAGGATTGATATAGTGAAAATCTTAAGGAGTCTTGGATGGTGAATGTAGGCAAAGGATACCGAACCACTAAAAAAATACTTATGTCTCATTTTTTTTGCTCTTTATTTACTTGCAATTGCATCTTATTGTTCTTACCTTCTCCATCTTGGATTTGTGATTAGTTTGAAATATTTGATGATTGTCCTTTATTTTTGAATTATTAGACTTACTTTTAAAGCACATAGTTTTTTAGTTTAGTTTTTGAAAAACTCAATTCACCTTCCCCCTCCCCCTTTTGAGTTGCCCTAAGCCTAACAACCCAATAATTTGTATTCTTCCAATTTTATTTTTCACCAAACCTACAACAATAATACTACACTTTATTCCTTCAAGCAAACCATCCTTGTTCCTCTACACCATGCCAATGTCTACCTTTCTACTCCTCTCTTCTTTTTTAAGCCATGCCCTTGAGGAAATGGGATCAAAGAAGACCATGATTATGGTATTAATGTTCACGTCCTCTCCTCCTTGGCATTCATCCTCTGTCATTATTGCCTCTAACAACAAATATTGGAACTCTAGAGTGTTGTTGCCTCTAATTGCCAATGGGACACCAGATTGACAAATGAACCACCAATGTTAGGGAGGGAGAGGATATTATAGCAACTATGGTTGGTCTTCATATTGAGAGAGGTGATTATGGTGGTGGTGGGGATTGTTGGTGTAGTGGTGCATGGGGACATTGGTTATGTTGTTACACATATCAAGGATAGAAACCTTCTCTACTAGTAGCATGCAAAGGAGAGTGCTCTATCTAGCATGCCATAATTGACCATGAGTTTCAATGCCATCGAATACATCACCATCTTGCTCGCCCTCTTTATCACCACCGATAGCTTTGGTTTATTATTAACCCCAATCACCCCTGTAAGGCTCTCTTATAGCCTACTTAGATGGAGACTCTCCTTTAGTGATGACAGTGTGGTGGTGCTACAATCACTTGCACCATTATTGTAATAAGTATAATTATTGTCACTGTTGGAAAAGGTCTATCACAAGCTTTGGTGAAAATTGTAATAACTTAAGACCTCACCCAAAAATTAATAGAATAGCATTATTTGGATTCTTTAGCCCTATATAAGTTATCCAAGATCTTTCTGATATATAACAAACGTAGGACTAAATGCATGCTACCAAGGGCCCCCATGTACTCTCTCTCCATTTAGGTCCTAAAATCCTTGCAAAACTAGAGATTTAAATTTGATCAAATATGTCATGATTGACTCATGATCAGTTCTAAAAGGGCTTGTGCTGTAGCATCATCTAGTCTACTTGTGTCATGGCCTACGTCTAGTTCTAATATTATTTGTAATGACCCAATATCTCACTTGAAAATGCTAGGTAGAATGCATTATTTGAAACCTTATGCTTGCATAAATCAAAGGGCTTTCCAATGCATAACCAATGTGGAACTTAATGAAGGCAAGTATGAGCTTCTAAATATTGTTCATATTTAAGCCCCATCATTTTTATTAGTTTAAAGATTCAATTCCAATCACAAATATAATAATCAACTCGTGGTTAGCCCAAATGAACTTTAATTATAATGTCTTCGAATCTGTATGGGCTATGGAGCAGGTCACTCTTAAATACAGAATAGACTTCACCAACGTAAAAAAAATAAAAATTTTACCCTCTTCTAAATAGAATAGGAGTGCAACTTAAATACAAAGTAGATCAATATAGTATAATAGAGAACTTGTATCTTCTTCTTTTTTAAGCAGAAGAATTCTACTTAAATAAAGAGAACCTCATTAATTAGTATGAATAGAGGTTGTCTATCATAGTTTAGATAAAAGGAAAAGAGAATAGTGAGAGTGAAAGAAAAAAGCATAGATCTACTTTTCATGTACTAAAATCCATACAGTGAGAGTGAAAGACTAAAGCTTAAACTACATTTCTCGCATTTGAATTCCAATAGAGGAAGTGAAAGAAAAAAAGCATAGATTCTATTTTCCAACCATTAGAATCCCAACAAAAGGAGTGAAAAAAAAAAGCATAAACAGTACTTTTCACCCTTGATATGTATCACAGTCTATAAATCATGAAAAATTAAGAAAAGAAAAAGATACTTAAACCTTACTTTTGTCGCTTTTTCTATCTTCTAAATTTTATTTTAAAATATTCGAGCTAAGTGGATTGAAGAAAATCCTTACTTCTTCTCAATTGGATCAGCTTTTTTTGGACCTCCAAAAATAAGTGATGTACTCATCATGTTGCAGTTTAATAGCATCCTTAGGATACTTCTCTTAACAATATCAGGTTATTATTTATTTTCTTTAGAGCCACATCTATTTGATATTTGTGATAATTCCTTTGTGGTGTGAACAATGTTGAAACTAGCATTAAGAAGGGTTTAATAGCATATCATATTGTCATTTATTGCAAGATTTGCGCCATTAGCATGTGTTGGATATGATAAATGATGAACCTAGAGTCAAAATTGAGTTAGAGTAAAATTTGGTTAAATCAAATTTACTGAAAATGAGCGATGTGCTTAAGAAGTCTACCTTTTAAAAGCATCCATGAAATGTTTGAGTCTAGTATATCATGTTGTCATTTCTTATTTCTAGATTCACCATCTTTGATATGCATGATATATGACCGATAAATCTGAATATAGAGTCAACATTGAGTTAAGTAAGATTTTCTCAAATAGAATTTCTTAAAAATAAACAATATTCTCATCAAGTCCACCTTTTAGAAACATCCCTAGAATATTTGAAGCCACTATATAATGTTGTTATACATCATTGCTAGCTTTGTCGCCATATGAAAAACTGACAAATGATGAATTTAGAGCCAACCCTTCTATTTGATATCTATTGTAGTGTGACAAATATTAAATCTAGCATCAAGAAATGTTTGCTAGGATATGATGTTGTTGCTTATTGCTAAATCTACTACCATTTGATACATGCAATATACGACAAATGATGAGTCTAGAATCAAGTTTGGGTTCGATAAACTTTTCTCAAATCAAATTTATAGAAAAATAAGTGATGTAATCACTGGGTCCACTTTTAAAAGCATCTCTAAGATATTTGTATCTATTTTATTGTTTTATCATTTGCTATGACTAGATCCACAACCATTTGACATGTATGGTATGTATACGACAAATGATGATTCGAGAGATATGATTAGGTTAAGTAAAACTTTTTGAAATGGAATTTTTTGAGAACAAATAGCTTGTACATCAAGTCCATCTTTTAAAAACATTCCTAGAACATTTGAATCTACCATATCATGTTATTGTTTGTTATTTTTAAATCTACTACCATTTAAAATACATGGTAAAAAAAAAATAAAGAATCTAGAATCCACCTCTATTTGAAATTTATCATAATTCCTTTCTAATATGACAATTGTCCATGCTAACATCAAGGTTGAACTGCATACCATGTTGTCGTTATTGCTAGATCCGCTACTATTAACATGTACAGTATATGACAAATAGTGAATCTATTGTCAAGATAGGGTTAAGTAACATTTCCTGAATTGTGTTTATTGAAAATAAAGGATGTGCTCATCAGGTCCACCTTTTAAAAGCATTCCTAAAATATTTGAATTCAACATATCATGTTATCATCTACTACTGCTAGATCCTTCTACTACTACTAGATCCATCAACGTTTCACATGTATTGTATATGAATGAAGAATGATGAATCTAGAGCTTAATAACTCCATTTTATATCTATGGTATATCAAATTAAATCTAGCATCAAGAATAGTTTAGCAGTATGTCACACAATAGTTTATTCCTAAATTAGCCACCATTAACGTGTACAATATGCGACAAAATGATGAATCTAGAGTTAAGATTGCATTTAGTAAAATTTTGCCAAATAGAATTTATTAAAAATACGTGATGTGCTAATCAAGTCCACCTTTTAAAAGCATCTCTAAGATATTGGAATGCATCACATCATGTTATCGTTTGTGATTGCAATATCCACTGCCATTTGATATATATGATACATGTTTGACAAATGATAAACCTAGAATCTATATTGCATTAAGTAAAGTTTTCTCAATGAGATTTATTATAATAAGTGATGTGCTCACCAAATCCACCATTAGAAGTACACCTAAAATATTTGAAACTAAGATATCATGCTTTGTTTATTATCACCTGATCCACAAAATTCAACGTGCATAATTATAATTCCTTAGAAGTGTATGAAAAATGATGATTTTAAGTTTAACAATGTCTTAAATAATATTTGATCTAATTAATGAAATTTATCGAGGATAAAAGACGCAGCGCAGTCATCAAGCTACCTTCTAGATTCAACCCTATAATATTGAGTCCATGATGTCATGTTGTTGCATGTATTCGCTTAATTCACAACCACTTAACATGTACGGTGATCATTCCCTTGCACCATACAACAAATGATGAATATATGAACAAGAAGGTCTAAATAAATTTTATTAAAAAAAATGCTGAAGATAAGTAATGTGCCTATTTGGACCCTTTAGTATTCTAGAATTATGCAACAAATAATGAGCATATGATTGTTTATTGGAAATTTCTCTTGAACAACGTTTATGACATATCACTAATGCACCAACCAAGTAACATTTTACAAAGCATACTTTTATTTGTTGTGCAATCTACTTCTATGCTGGTATAAATACAAGTCCCTTTGTGCTAAAGAACATATAACTAAACCAAAGTCAACATTTTAAATCTGCCATTCTTTGAAAATGGAGGAAAAAGTGATCAACAAAACAAAAGAGATGCTTTGGAAAAAAGCATAAAAAATAAGAAAATGTGAAAAGAAACAAGGAAGGAAAGAATTAGAACAGCCTCATGAAAACTTATAGAATTCTTTGATACGTTCTTTTATCTCTCTCTGCTTTACCCCTCAAATTATAAAACCATAAAACAATTGTAAATGATGATTGATAAGAAAAATCTCTACATGTTAATTAATAAGATATCTTTGGAACAAACAAATTAATTAAAGTTATTTCCAGTCAAGAAATAGACAAAAATTTGTAACTGTTGCACAACTGCGTTATTTCATAGAAATAGAATTAAACAATGGTATGGGAGACCAAGGAAGCCATTGATGTTTTACTTAAACCACCTAATTTTTTCCAGCAAAATTTGATGACAACTCACAA
Source organism: Metroxylon sagu (assembly GCA_017589505.3). NCBI lineage: Eukaryota > Viridiplantae > Streptophyta > Magnoliopsida > Arecales > Arecaceae > Metroxylon > Metroxylon sagu. Next base: position 34,350 of record JACVBY030000117.1, read on the forward strand.
CCTGCCAACTCCTTACCACGAAATATAAAAGACGGCATTACATCACATTGGTGATTTAGAAGGCACAATCCAATGATTAAGCGAAGCTTTTGTTGAGTTTTATGTTGTCAAATTTGTCCCACCATCCTCCATTTTAGCTCCTGGTTTAGATATAGAGGGTTCGTTTGGTTGATAGAAAGTGACTTTTAGAAAGAAATAGAATACTTGAAAATTAGATTTCTAGGCATAGAATGTCTAAACTATCATGTTTGGTTGATCATGAGAAACAGACATTTTTCTGGGAAAGAATGAAGCTATCATGTTTGGTTGAACAGTTTTTTTCCAAGAAAAGTAGTACAGAATATCAATTATACCCTTTAATTTTTAAAACTTTTTTTTGCCATCTAACTTTTTATAACAAAATTTTGCAACTCTGTAAAGAAACATGTCCCAAAAAAGCATAAGAGCAAAAAAAAAAAAAAAGAAATCTACGATCAAAAATCAAATTGACACAACAACAAGCATTAATCTATAGAAAAGATTCCAACTAATTTCTGCCGATTTGAGAAAAAGGGTATACCACGGGAAAGAAAGGTATATTGAGAAGAAAAAAGAAAAGAAACAAGCTGCGATGGGAAAGTAAATCTCATAGTACGATGGAGTTTTATTTTTCATAAAATATAGGAATTTAAATCCATAGAAATAGAATATTCTCACAGACGGGTTCTAAAAGCGTGAACCAAACATTCTAATTTATAAAAAATAAAATTCTGTGATCTTTTTTACTATGAATCAAACGAGCTCAGAGTGTCAATGCATTCTCTCTCGTACAATGGATTTTTTTTTTTTTTTTTCTTCTGATTCTTGGAGACTGGATACTGTTCGTACCGGGTCGAACGAGAGGGGTCTAATCCTGTAATCAACAGTAATGATGACCGTCTGTTTATTACGCAACGGTCCATGATTGCATAGATTTTTTTATGAGATGAGATAACATGTTACATAATCCTCGCGACTTCTGCAAGCATTAGCCATTGGGCCGTACAAGAATGGCTGCGATTATAAGAATGGACCGCATCCTATGTCTCGACTCTCAAACCAGAACCGACCTCATTCCTTTCGCCTCCAAGCGTAAATCGGAGAAAAACCCGAATTGATAAATGATGCGTTATTAGTGCATCTTCCGCGTTGCATCCTATAGTGTGTCAGTTGGAGCGGCTTTCGACAACTCATTACCTCTGTCTTTCTTACCACCAGCTGTTGCGTTGCCCTCCTCGTTTCCTCCTATACCTTGCGAAAGAGGAAGAGGGGAAGAGCTCTACTCTTCTGCGAGCCTTCCCGGGCCTCGAGAACTCATCATCACGTTCGTTTCTCGTTCCTTCCCACTAAACCTTGCGTTTCCCTCCTCCTTTCCTCATCCCTCGTTGCTAATAACAGGTCCATTTTTCCTACCTCTCTCTGATAAAAATCTTCCACCACCCCACCGCTCACACTGTCACCATGGACCCTTGGCACTCAGTCCAAACATCCTTCTACAACCAGTGGGAAGAGGGCCAAGGCCACGTCGACATATCCGTGCAGTCGATGCCCACTGCCGCGGACCCCCAACTCGTCGGCCGCGCTCAAGTCACGTTCAACCACCAGATTCGCTCCGTCCTGGTCGGCGCCCCACCCTTTGTGCCGAACGAGGACCTCCTCACCCCTCCGGTCCATGAGTCCTGGCTCGAGGACCTTCAGACTTTCTGGTCCTTTGAGCAGACGGTGGCGGCGCAGAACATGTTCGCCCACATTCGGATCGTCCCCTACATGCCCATTTTCGTGCAGGACTACTTCATCAACAACATCACTAATCAAGCCCGGGGCGCCGCCGTGACTGCGGCTGCCCTGCATCACCGGGCGGTGTCGATGGCCATCGATCTCAACATATCAATCAACTGGAGTTACGATGACGACTACGACGATGGCGGCGGCGACGACGACGACGACGACGACGGGGGCTCATACGCGGCTGAGATGGATGAGGCGGCCGGGGAGTTGGAGTTGGATCCAGTGGTGGGTGGAACTGAGGTGGACCCTGCGGCGGCGGAGGGGGTGATGGGGAATGCCGAGGGGCACCCCGCGGCGCCAGAGGAGGTGATGGGGCGGGCCGATGTCGATCCGCCGGCGCCGGAAGGGGTGGTGGGAGAAGCCGAGGTGATCCCTGGGATCGGAGATATCGTTCTGGTGGGGGTGGTGGGGGATCCTCCAGGGGATCCTGAGGAGTTTGTTCCCTTGGACACGTTGCTGACTCAGCTCATCGGCCAGCCGTTGGCTCCGTTTCTGGAGGCAGTTGGATTGCAGAGGGGTTTAACTCCTGCTGCGATTGCACATCATCTGACTGTCGATACCTTCATGGGAGGAAGTCCACAAGAATGCCCTATCTGCCTAGAGGGCATGGTAACTGGAACTCAGTTTGGGTGGCTGCCTTGCAGGCACGTCTTCCATCCAGCGTGCATCACCAAGTTGCTCGAGAGGAGTGCTACCTGCCCCATCTGCCGACTTCAGCTGTCAAACAACATCGGCGATTAGGGCGTCGCTTCAACTCTGCGTGCGTGTGCGTGTGCGTGCGTGCGTGCGTGCGTGCGTGTGTATGTGAGAGAGAGAGAGTGTGTGTGTGTGTGTTTGTGTGTGTTTGTTTGTGCGCGTGCGAGAGAGAATGTCTCTTTGTCTGTTTGTGTGTGAGAGACAGAGAGAGAGAGTGCGTGAGAGAGAGAGAGGGAATGTGTGCCATCTTAAGCTACTCCGTAGAAATCCTGTGAGTTTCTTTTAGTTCTGCAAAGAGTGTGCAAGTTTCTTCTCGTTGTTGAATCAAACGTCTGGTGCATCTGTGATAAACTGAAATTGTTCCTTGTCAGGTCCTGTAGCAGTACACCTCCATGGTTCGCTTCTCTCTCTCTTTCTGTCTCTTTCGTCCGTTTTACTCACTCTTTTCTTCTCCCTGATGTTGTGTCCTCTTTCGTTGACTCAAAAAAGTAAATTGAGCTCGTTCGACCGTTTTCTTTTTCTTCCCTTTTTTTTTTTCCCCCTCAGACGACGCCAATCAGTTCTTTAGGTTCAGCTAGCTAGAGGAGCGGGGAAGGTAATGATTCGGCAATGTTTTGCTTTGTCGCTTTAAGAATGGTATATTTGGCTTGGATGGTTGGTGCCCTGAAAAGAAATTTCCAGCAGGAATTAGAGTTCAGGCTGTCTGGTTCGTTCAGGTGTCCCAGTGCGTCCTCTTGCAACTAAAAAGATAGCTTCAGGATGAGCCAAAATTGCTGAAATCACGTTTTCAGTTCCGCTACTGTTTTGGTTGAACACCTTCCGCTTCACGTTTCTGGCCTGCTACTGGCTTGCACATTACTAACAAGGCAACAAATGCGAACGGTTTAGAAGTACCACTCTGAGAAGAACATTTTTTTAATATTATTTTATTTTATCTTTTGAATAAGAGGTCCATAAATAATAATGAATGTTAAAAGCTTCATTAAATGGAGCAATTTTTTAATATTATTTTATTTTATCTTTTGAATAGAAGGTTCCTAGATATTATTTTTTAAGAAAAATTTGCAAAAAAAAGTTTTATGATGGAAGAAGAAAATAATGCAGGAAAATAAATACTACCATCTCCATTGTATTTATTTTTTTAATGAAAGAAGAAAAAAAGTGTATATTTCACAAATAATTTTTTCTCTATCTTTCAACCAAATGTGCCTCCAAATGACCCCTTAAAGCTAGATAGCATTTGATTGTATTGGCTGTATAATGGCATTAGTATAAAAAAAGAGGAACACGAGTGTAATAACTCAGGATCTCACCTAAAAGATATAGATCTTTAATAGAAGGATCTTTAGATAATAGGTTCCCAATATTCAAAATATTATTGAGAACATTGGGTGGCATCGAGATAATATATTAGACTAGTTGCTTCAAAAGCTTTTTAGGATGTTTGATAAAAATTTGTTGGGTGTGTGATCTTTTGCAATACTCTTTTCTTTTCATGATAAAAGTGCTTATAGGCAGTGAACTACAAAAAGGATGATATCATTATCCATGAACCTTTAACACATTAAATTCGGAACAAGATCGAATTTGGCCAAGATCGCTTTGTCCAACTACTATGGAGTTTATTAGCTTAATAATTTGAACTCATTTCATTATCAAATAAAATAAATTAACAGATTGCTCTTGCCTTTTTTCTCAAAATAGAAGAAAAATAGGGAAAGTAGTTTTGAAATAATTTATATCATTTTTGTTCCATTTATTTTTCTTTTTTCTGGCAACCACTCACTACTCTATTGATTCTGAGTGTAAATAATAAACAAAAAACTTAACATGCTAACATGTTTGAATGTCAACACACAAATTAAAGTTGCTATACATAACCCATAAAAAAACAAAAAATTGTAATAACTTTGCAGCATCCTAGATATCTCTCAACCATCCAAATTAATATGGCAAGTATAAATACTCAATGTTGTATACTTTGAGAAGGGCACCGTGTTCAGACTTCTTATTACTTCCAAACTTTGATTCTTATCTCTTTGTCTTGGCTATCTAAAGGCTTGTATTATTTCATCTCTTTCTAAGTACACAGGCTAACTAAGAGAAGATTAGGGTCTGGGCATTGTATCCTGAAGGCAGGTTTCCGCGGAACTAAATGCATTTTGGTTATGACCTAAGCAAAGAAAACATTAGCCTGAAGATAGTATTTTGGTACGTCTTGCCTATGTTGAACATAAGGGTTCAATAATGCATATTTTGATAATAACAAAGATATTAATTGAAGGATTAATGTAGCACTCGAGTTTATGGTGGTAAGATAGGTACCATAGTTGTAACAAATTAAGACATGAGCAAAAGATCATCCGGCACATATTTAAACTTAAGTTGCATGTAAAAAGTTCAAGTCGAAAAAGAATAATGGAAGATTAAGTAACATTTGACTCAAGAGTGTCCAACAGAATAGTTTACATATTATAATTTTATTTTTCTTAAGAACTCATTATGAAACTTAATAAGAGAATAAGTGTACAAGGTTCAAACCCCTTAAAATGAATTAGATTAGGTTTTCGATCAAAAACTAATAATGAAAATCCAAAACCAAGAGTAGACAGTCAATTGGACTTGAGAATGGTCAACCGAACTTGACTATGGTAGAGAACTTCTTAAAAGTAGCACTCTATCTGAGCTAGCGATCGACCACCACAAGCTAGGGTGATCGAATAAGCTAGGCCTGGTACTTGATCGGTCCTAGCTTGGCAGTCGACTGCTAAGGCTCTGACAACCCAATAGTTACATTTTTATTTGGCCATTGGAGTTGCCCTTGAGCCTTAATGCCCATATTTTTTCATTCATGTAAGATAAGAACTTCTGGGCTAGTTTGAAGGTTGAAAAATAAATTGAAATCTATTGAAAAATCTTTGTGAAAAAGGGTTTTAAGCTTAGCATGCTTACTTCTTCCTCTCTTAAGTTTTGAGTGTTCTTTATACATCCACATTCTCGTGAAGTATTATTATTATATTTCTTTCATTCAGGAGAGGTTGGGTTCCTTTTTAGCCTGTGTAAAAAGAGAGAGTGGATTAATTTTTAGCTTTGAAAAGGATTATAAAGGTTCCTTCTAATCCTAATAAAAGGAGTGTGTAAGGATTTGATTTTCATTCGATTAAAAGGATTGATATAGTGGAAATCTCAAGGAGTCTTGAGTAGTGAATATAGGCAAGGGATACCGAACCACTAAAAATATACTTATGCCTCTTTTTTTTTTTTTTTTTGCTCTTTATTTACTTGGAATTGCATATTATTGTTCTTACCTTCTCTATCTTGGATTTGTGATTAATTTGAAATATTTAACTATTGTGCTTTATTTTTGAATTGCTAGACTTAGTTTTAAAGCACATAGTTTTTTAGTTTAGTTTTTGAAAAACTCAATTCACCTTCCCCTTCCCTTTCTTGAGTTGCTCTGGGCCTAACAACCCAGTAATTTTTATTCTTCCAATTTTATTTTTCACCAAACCTACAACAATAATGCTGCACTTTATTCCTTCAAGCAAGCTATCCTTGTTCCTCTACACCATGCCAATGCCCACCTTTCTATTCCTCTCTTCTTTTTCAAGTCATGCCCTTGAGGAAATGGGATCAAAGAAGACCATGATTATGGTATTAATGGTCACATCCTCTCCTCCTTGGCATTCATCCTCTGTCATTATTGCCTCTAGCAGCAAATATTGGAACTTTAGAGTGTTGTTTCCTCTAATTGCCAATGGGACTCTAGATTGACAAATGAACCACCAATGTAAGGGAAGGAGAGGATATTATAGTAGCTATAGATGGTCTTGAAATTGAGGGGGGTGATTATGGTGGTGGTGGGGATTGTTGGTGTTGTGGTGAATGGGAACATCGGCAATGTTGTTACACATGTTAAGGATAAAGTCCTTTGCTACCAGTAGCATGTAAAGGTAAGTGCTCTATCTAGCATGCCATAATTGACCATGTGTTCCAACTCCATCGAATAAATCACCATCTTGCTCACCCTCTTTATCACCATTGATAGCTTTGGTTTATTATTAACCCCAATCACCCCCTGCAAGGCTCACCTCATAGCCTACTTAGATGGAGGCTCTCCTTTAGTGATGACAATGTGGTGGTGGTGCAGTCATTTGCACCATTATTGCAATAAGTATAATTATCGTCACTATTGGAAGAGGTCTATCATGGGCTTAGGTGAAAATTTTAATAACTTAAGACCTTACCCAAAAACTAGCCAAAGGCATTATTTAGATTCTTTAGCCCTATATAAGTTATCTAAGATCTCTCTGGTATACAACAAACGTAGGACTAAATGCATGCTACCAAGGGTCCCATGTACTCTCTCCATTTAGGTCCTAAAATCCTTGCAAAACTAGATATCTAAATTCAATTAGAAATGTCATGATTGACTCGTGATCAGTTTTAAAAGGGCTTGTGTTGCAGCATCATCTAGTCTACATGTGTCGTGGGCTACGTCCAATTCTGATATTATTTGAAATAACCCAATATCTCACTTGAAAATGCTAGCCAGAATGCATTATTTGAAACCTTATACCTACATAAATCAAAGGACTTTCCAATGCATAACTAATGTGAAACTTAATGCAAACAAGTATGAGCTTTTGCATACTGCTCATATTTAAACCCTATCATTCTCATCAGTTTAAGGATTCAATTCCAATCACAAATTCAATAATCAACCCGTAGTTAACCCTAATGAACTTTGATTATAATGTCTTCTACTCTATATGGGCTATGGAGTAGGTCACTCTTAAATACAGAATAAACCACCAATGTATATATATATATATATAAAAAAAAAAAAAAGAAGAAGAAGAAGAAGAAAAGAAAAGAAAAAATTTACCCTCTTCTAACTAGAATAGGAGTGCAACTTAAATACAAAGTAGATCTATATAGTATGGTAGAGAACTTGTAACTTCTTCTTTTTTAACTAGAAGAATTCTACTTAAATAAAGAGAACCTCATTAATTAGTATGAATAGAAGTTGTATATCATGGTTTAGATAAAAGGAAAAGAGAATAGTGAGAGTGAAAGAAAAGAGTATAGATCTACTTTTCATGTACTAAAATCCATATAGTGAGAGTGAAAGACTAAATGATGGCTGTAGTTTCAGCTTGAATTTTTTCTCAAGAAGAAAGGTGAAAGAAGTGGAAGATCAAAATTTAAATTTTTAGCAACAACGCTACTAACTTTTTATTTTGAAATCATACTTATCTATCCAACCATACGTTACCCACATACAACTAACCACATTTGACTTGACTTAACAAACTACCAGACTTACTAAAAAATACTAATCGCATAATAACAATAACAATAAGAAATTAAATTTTAAGACTCTTCTTTAATTTCTTGTTGTGATATTCAATAATTCTCTGAAGTACTAGAACTTATCTCTTGAAAGTGCTTTAGTAAAAATGTCTGCAACTTGATCATTGGAGCTACAATATTTGATTTGAATCTTCTTCTTCTCCATTGCATCTCTAATGAAGTGATGCTTGATAGCAATGTGTCTTGTATAGCTATAGTAGATTGGATTCTTAGTTATAGCAATTGCTGATTTGTTGTCACACAAGATTGGAGTAGCTTCTCCTGGCTTGTCACCAATATCCTTCAAAATACGTCTTAACCATATTGCTTATGAAGCTACCAATGATGCTGAAACATATTCAGCATCGGCTAATGATTGTGCCACTATTTATTGTTTCTTAGAAGCCCTAGCAACTGCTTCTGAACTAAGAAAAAACATACTCTGAAGTGCTTCTCATATCATCAATACATCCAGCTCAATCACTGTCACAAAATCTCAATAACTTTGCATCAACATTCTTCTCATACCAAACACTAAAATCAATAGTACCTTAGATGTATCTCAACACTCTCTTAGTAGCCCCAAAATGAATTTGAGTAGGTTTGTGCATAAACCTGGACAACAAGCTTGCTGCATACATAATATCTGGTTTAGTAGCTGTCAAATTCTCAACACTCTCTTAACAGCCCCAAAATGAATTTGAGTAGGTTCGTGCATAAACCTAGACAACAAGCTTGCTGCATACATAATATCTGGTTTAGTAGCTGTCAAAAATAATAAACTTCCAATCAAGCTTCTATAAAGTGATGCATTCACTTCTTTGCTTAGCTTTTTATTTATAACCAATGGAGTACAAACTGATTTACAATTCACCATTCAAAATTTTTCAAGAAGAGCTTTTGCATACTTCTTTTAGCAAATAAACACTCATTCTTCTTGATAAATTTCAATACCCAAGAATTGATATAATAAACCTAAGTCACTCATTTTATCTTTTTGCTTCATCTCCATTTTAAAGTTAGCAGTCATTCTTTCATCATTACCAGTAATCATCATATCATCAACATAGAGAGAAATAATAAGAATATCGGATGTATCTTGCTTCTTAATGTATAATGTTGGCTCATTCTTGCTTCTTTGAAAACCTTTGTTGTTGAAGTAGGCATCAATCTCATTATACTAAGTTCGGGGTGTTTGTTTGAGGCCATACAAAGCCTGTTTTAACTTGTAGACTTTTTCTTCTTCCCCATTTGCCACAAAGTCTTAAGGTTGCTCTACATAAATCTTCTCTTTCAGAGTACCATTTAAGAACGCTGATTTTACATCAAGTTGATGCAATAACCAGCCATTTTTAGCTGCCAAGGCAATGAGAACTCTAATTATATCATGCCGAGCCATTGAAGCAAATGTCTCTTTAAAGTCAATTCTGGATTGTTCAGAATACCCTTTAGCTACAAGCCTTGCTTTGTTCTTTTGGATAGAACCATTCAGATTGAATTTTATTTGTAGATCCACTTCACACCAATCACTTCTTTGTCTTTTAGTCTTTCAACTAACTCCCAAGTTTTGTTCTTCTCAATCACATTAATTTCTTCTTCTATAGCTTTCTTCCAAGTCTCTTCTTTAATTGCTTCTTCAAAACTTTCTGGCTCAATAACACAAAAATTGCAACTAGCATACACATCACTAAGGCTTTTCATTTTCCTTGGAGGTGTACTTGATGATGAATAACTAAAGCTTGATGATGAACTTAGACATGTTTGTGGAGACATTTGTGGTGCATCTTTATGAACATCATCTTTACATTCTTGAATTTCTGCTGTTTCATTGAGAATAATGGCATGACCTTGGACTTTCTTCTCTTTCCAATCCCATGTATTCTTTTCTTTAAAAATAACATCTCTACTAATATTCAACTTATTTTTCTTTAAGCTGAAAAGTCTATAGCCCTTTGATTTTGAGCTATAATCCACAAAAATGTATTTCTCACTAGTCTCATCAAGCTTGCATCTAACATTCTTTGGAACATGAGCAAAACAAATACATCCAAAAACCTTTAAGTGATTCATTGATGGCTTCTTTCCACTCCAAGCTTCAATTGGAGTTTGATTAATCACTACTTTTGTTGGGCATCTATTCAACAAATAAACTGCAGTAGAAACTGCTTCATCCCAAAAAAACAAAGGCAGTCCCTTCTCATGAAGCATTATTTTTGACATCTCCACAATGGTTCTATTCTTTTTTTCCACCACTCTATTTTGTTGTGGAATGTATCCAACTGTTAGTTGTCTATTCAAGCCAATATCTTCATAAAAATTATCAAATTCATTTAAGTTATACTCACTACCTCTATCACTTTTCAACACTTTAATCAAATATCCAATTTGCCTCTCAACAAAATGCTGAAATTTTTTAAAGATACTGAGCACATCTAATTTTTGTCTCATAAAATATACCCATGTCATTTTAGAGAAGTCATTAATGAAGGTTAGAAAGTATTTGTTACCTCCATGAGATGATGTTGACATAGGACTATATACATTAGTGTGAACAAGCTCCAATGGTGCTCTAGCTTTCCATACCTTCTCTTTTGAAAATGCTTCTTGGTATTGCTTCCCAAGTGTACAACCTTCACAAACTTCTTTTAATTCTTGTATATATGGCAACCCATACACTATATTCTTCTGCTGAAGATTCTTTAAGCTTTGAAAATTCAAATGCTGAAGTCTTTTATGCCATAACCATGAGTCACCAACCATATCCATCTTCAAAGCTACATTATTCTTGTAAGAGAAAGTGAGAGGAAAACTTTTATTTTTCCTCATCTTGATTTTTGCTATAGCTTGATTTCTTTTATCGAAAATTTTGCAAGAGTCTTCTTTAAAGTGAACTGAGTATCCATAGTATACAAGTTGCTCAACACTTAGTAAGTTTTGCTCCAGTTCTGAGACTAGCAACACATCGCGGATGTATCTTATTCTCTTCTTTGTTTCAATGGCAATTATACCTTTCCATTTTGCTTAAACTAAGGCACCATTACCCATCTTCACTTGAGAATTAGAAGTTGAATCAGTCTCCATAAAAATTCTTTCATTGCCAGTCATATGATTGCTACACCCGCTATCAAGAAACCAAACATCATTCTTTCGCTCCGTAACTACTTGACAAGTATAGAACAGATTGGCTTCACCTTCTTTTTCTTTAGTAAAATTTGCTTGTTAATTTTTCTTTAAGTAACAATCTTTTTGGATATGACCAAACTTTTTACAATTGTGATATCGAGGCTTTTCTTGAAACCCACAATCTTTCTCTACATGGTTTCTTCTTTGACAGATTCTATATTTTTGTTAAGTGAACTCCTCATTAATTTGCCTTGTAAAGTTACTTCTTCCTCTTCCTCTTGAGTTGCTTCTACCTCTTTCTCTTGTATGTATTCCACCTCTTGAAGATTCTCCCTTAGAGTCTTTATCAAGAGGTCTTAAATTAACATTGAGCTTGGATTGAAAAGCACTCTCAATTGATTTTTCAGAATGCCTATTCAATCTTTGCTCAAATGCTTTGATTGATCCCATAACTCTTCAACACCCAAAGATTCAAAATCTTTAGTTTCTTCAAAAGCAGCAATAATGGAGTCATATTTTTTATGCAAGCTGATAAGAATTTTTTCAATAATTCTTTGATCAAAAATAGTATCCCCATATATCTTCATTTGATTCACAACCTCTATAACTCTAGTGAAATAATCCTTCAACAAATCCATTTCTTTTATCTTTAAATTTTCAAAATCTCTTCACAAAGTTTGGAACTTTATAGTTTTTACCTTGGAAGTGCCTCTATACTCCTTTTGAAGAATATCCCAAGCCTCTTTTGCTCTTATTGCATTGATAATTCTTAAAAAAATTGTATCGACAACTCCTTGTTGAATCAAAGCTAGAGCCTTTGCATCTTTCTTCCTTTGATCCTTCAATTATTGTTTTTGGGCATTACTCAAAGCAATTGTATCCTCCTGTTCATCATACCTATCTTCCATATACTCTCAAAGATCATATGATAAAAAAATTACTTTAATCTTTACAAACTAGAAATCATAGTTTTCTCCATCAAAAATGAGAACTTGTGATTGTTGAGCACTTACAGTTTGATTGCTTGAACTCGCCATTTACAAAACTTGAGACTACTTAGAGGTATCCTCACTCAAGCCTTTCATTGAACACCTTGAGAGCGTAGGAAGACTGCTTGGACAAAGTTGGGCTTCGATCTTCTCCATTTCTCGTTCTTCGATTCTTAAACTACGGCCTCCTCCCCTAGTCCACTTCCTGGGCATGATCCAAAGCTGAGGAAACTTCGTCCAACTTTTTATCTCATTAGCTATGCACGGAAGAGGGATCTTCTTAGATACTGCGAACCTGTGTTATGTCCATCTTTTTCTTTTATCTCGATCCATTTCGACGTTTCAGTCAAACACAAAAGGGGAGCACTGCGTTGCTATGAGAAGGGAGAGATTTGAGCAGTGGGGACTCGATCTCAGCAGCGGAGGAGAGCTTACGGTCTCGATCGTTAATGATGCTCTGATACCAGTTTGATGGCTGTAGTTTCAGCTTGAATTTTTTCTCAGGAAGAAAGGTAGAAAAGGTGGAAGATCATAATTCAAATTTTTAACAACAATGCTACTAACTTTTCATTTTGAAATCATACTTATCTATCCAACCATACGTTGCCCACACACAACTAATCACATTTGACTTGACTCAACAAACTACCAGACTTACTAATAAAATACTAATCGCATAATAACAATAACAATAAGGAATTAAATTTTAATGCTAAAGCATAAACTACATTTCACGCTTTAGAATCCCATTAGCGGAAGTAAAAGAAAAAAAGCATTGATTCTATTTTCCAACCATTAGAATCCCAACAAAAGAAGTGAAAAAGAAAAGCATAAACACTACTTTTCACCCTTGATATGTATCACAGTCTACGGATCATGAAAAATTAAGGAAAGAAAAAGATACTTTAACCTTACTTTTGTGACTTTCTATCTTCTAAATTTTATTTTAAAAGATACGACTAAGTGGATTGAAGAAAATCCTTACTTCTCAATTGGATAAGTTTTTTTCGGCCCCCCAAAAATAAGTGATGTACTCATCATGTTACAATTGAATAGCATCCCTAGGATACTTCTCTTAACAATATCATATTATTATTTATTTTCACTAAAGCCACATCCATTTGATATTTGTGATAATTCCTTTGTAGTGTGAACAATGTTGAAACTAGCATTATGAATGGTTTAATAGCATATCATGTTGTCATTTATTGCAAAAATCGTGCCATTAGCATGTATTGTATATGATAAATGATGAACCTAGAGTCAAAATTGAGTTAAAGTAAAATTTTGTTATATCAAATTTATTGAAAATGAGCAATGTGCTTAACAAGTCTACCTTTTAAAAGCATCGATAAAATGTTTGAGTCTAGTATATCATGTTGTCATTTATTATTTCTAGATTCACCATCTTTGACATACATGATATATGATCGACAAATCCTGAATATAGAGTCAACATTGAGTTAAGTAATATTTTCTTGAATAGAATTTTTTGAAAATAAGTAATATTCTCATCAAGTCCACCTTTTAAAAACATCCCTAGAATATTTCAAGCCATTATATAATGTCATTATACATCATTGCGTATTGTCGCCGTTTGAAAAACTGATAAATGATGAATTTAGGGCCAACCCTTCTATTTGATATCTATTGTAGTGTGACAAATATTAAATCTAGCATCAAGAATTGTTTACTATGATATCATGCTGTTGCCCATTGCTAAATTTGCTACCATTTAATATGTATAATATACGACAAATGATGAGTCTAGAATCAAGATTGGGTTTGGTAAACTTTTCTCAAATCAAATTTTTATAGAGAAATAAGTGATGTAATCACTGGGTCCACTTTTAAAAGCATCTCTAAGATATTTATATCTATTTTATTATTTTGTCGTTTGCTATGGCTAGATCCACTGCCATTTGACATGTATGGTATATATACAACAAATGATGAATCGAGAGATATGATTAGGTTAAGTAAAACTTTTGAAATGGAATGTTTTGAGAACAAGTGACATGCACATCAAGACCATCTTTTAAAAACATTCCTAGAACATTTGAATCTACCATATCATGTTATGGTTTGTTATTTTTAGATCTACTACCATTTAAAAATACATGGTAAGAGACAAATAAGGAATCTAGAATCCACTTCTATTTGAAATTTATCATAATTCCTTTGTACTATGACAAATGTCCAATCTAACATCAAGGTTGAACAGCATATCATGTTATCGTTATTGCTAGATCCGCTACTATTAACATGTATAGTATATGACAAATGATGAATCTATTGTCAAGATAGGGTTAAGTATCATTTTCCTGAATTGTGTTTATTGAAAATAAAGGATGTGCTCATCAGGTCCACATTTTAAAAGCATTCCTAAAAGATTTGAATCCAACATGTCATGTTATCATCTACTACTGTGAGATACATCTACTACTACTAGATCCATCAATGTTTCACATGTATTGTATATGAATGAAGAATGATGAATCTAGAGTTTAATAACTCCATTTTATATCTATAGTATATCAAATTAAATCTAGCATCATGAATAGTTTAGCAGTATGTCACACAGTAGTTTATTCCTAAATCAGCCACCATTAACGTGTACAATAGGCAACAAAATGATGAATCCGGAGTCAAGATTGGGTTTAGTAAAATTTTGCCAAATAGAATTTATTGAAAATAAGTGATGCGCTCATCAAGTCCACCTTTTAAAAGCATCCCTAAGATATTGGAATACATCATATCATGTTATCATTTGTGATTGCAAAATCTACTACCTTTTGATATATGTGATACATGTATGACAAGTGATGAACCTAGATTCTACATTACATTAAGTAAAGTTTTCTCAATGAGATTTATTATAATAAATGATGTGCTCACCAAATCCACCATTTAGAAATACACAAAATATTTGAAACTAAGATATCATGCTTTTGTTTATTATCACCTGATCCACAAAATTCAACATGCATAATTATAATTCCTTAGAAGTGTATGAAAAATGATGACTCTGAGTTTAAGAATGTCTTAAATAAAATTTGATCCAATTAATGAAATTTATCGAGGATAAAAGATGCAGTACAGTCATCAAGCTACCTTCTACATTCATCCCTATAATATTGAGTCCATGATGTTTTGTTGTTGCATGTATTCGCTTAATTCACAACCATTCAACATGTATGGCGATAATTCTCTTGCACCATATAATAAATGATGAATCTATGAACAAGATGGTCTAACCACAAAATATAAAAGACGGCATTACATTACATTGGTGATTTAGAAGGCACAATCCAATGATTAAGCGAAGTTTTGTCGAGTTTTATGTTGTCAAATTTGTCCCACCATCCTCCATTCCAGCTTCTGGTTTGGATATAGAGTATCAACGCATTCTCTCTCGTACGATGGTTTTTCTTTTGTTTTTTTTTTATGATATGAGATAACATGTTACATAATCCTCGCGACTCCTGCAAGCATTAGCCATTGAGCCGTACAAGAATGGCTGCGATTATAGGAATGGACCGCATCCTATGTCTCGACTCTCAGACCAGAACCGACCTCATTCCTTTCGCCTCCAAGCGTAAATCGGAGAAAAACCACGAATTAATAAATAATGTGTTATTAGCGCTTCCTCCACGTTGAATCGTATAGTGTGTCAGTTGGAGTGGCTTTGGACAACTCATTACCTTTGTCTTTCTTACCATCGGCTGTTGCGTTGCGCGAACACACCCCCCCCCCCCCGTCCCCCTCCTTTCCTCCCATACCTTGCGAAAGAAGTCCGGAAGAGGGGAAGAGCTCTACTCTTCAGCGAGCCTTCCCGGGCCTCGAGAACTCATCATCACCTTTGTTTCTCGTTCCTTCCCACTAGCCCTTGCGTTTCCCTCCTCCTTTCCTCATCCCTCGTCGCTAATAACAAGTCCATTTTTCCTACCTTTTTCTAATAAAAATCTTCCACCCCTGCACCCCTTTCTCCACCACCCCACCGCTCACACTGTCACCATGGACCCTAGGCACTCAGTCCAAACATCCTTCTACAACCAGTGGGAAGGGGGCCAAGGCCACGTCGACATATCCGTGCAGTCGATGCCCACTGCCACGGACCTCCGGCTCGTTGGCCGCGCTCAAGTCACGTTCAACCACGAGATTCGCTCCGTCCTGATCGGCGCCCCACCCTATGTGCCGAACGAGGACCTCCTCACCCCTCCGGTCCATGAGTCCTGGCTCGAGGACCTTCAGACTTTCTGGTCCTTTGAGCAGACGGTGGCGGCGCAGAACATGTTCGCCCACATTCGGATTGTCCCCGACATGCCCATTTTCGTGCAGAACTACTTCATCAACAACATCACCAATCAAGCCCGGGGCGCCGCCGTGACTGCGGCTGCCCTCAATAACCGGGCGGTGTCGATGGTCATCGATCTCAACATATCAATCAACTGGAATTACGATGACGACTACGACGATGGCGGCGGCGGCGGCGACGACGACGATGACGACGAGGGCTTATACGCGGCTGAGATGGATGAGGCGTTCGGGGAGGCGGAGTTGGCTCCGTTTCTTGAGGCAGTTGGATTGCAGAGGGGTTTAACTCCTGCTGCGATTGCACATCATCTGACTGTCGATACCTTCATGGGAGGAAGTCCACAAGAATGCCCTATCTGCCTAGAGGGCATGGTAACTGGAACTCAGGTTGGGTGGCTGCCTTGCAGGCACGTCTTCCATCCAGCGTGCATCACCAACTGGCTCGAGAGGAGTGGTACCTGCCCCATCTGCCGACTTCAGCTGTCAAACAACATCGGCGATTAGGGCGTCGCTTCAACTCTGCGTGTGTGTGCGTGTGCGTGCGTGTGTATGTGTGAGAGAGAGAGAGTGTGTGTGTGTGTGATAGAGAGAGAGTGTGTGTGTGTGTGTGTTTGTGTGCGTGCGAGAGAGAATGTTTGTCTGTTTGTGTGTGTGTGTGTGAGAGAGAGAGAGAGAGAGAGTGAGTCAGAGAGAGAGAGAGAGAGAGGGAATGTGTGCCATCTTAAGCTAGTCTGTGGAAATCCTGTGAGTTTCTTTTAGTTGTGTAAAAAGTGTGCAAGTTTCTTCTGGTTGTTGAATCAAACGTCTGGTGCATCTGTGATGAACTGAAATTGTTCCTTGTCAGGTCCTGTAGCAGTACACCTCCATGCTTCTCTTCTCTCTCTTTTTCCGTCTCTTTTGTCCGTTTTACTCGCTCTTTTCCTCTCCCTGATGTTGTGTCCTCTTTCATTGTCTCAAAAAAGTAAATTGAGCTCGTTCGACCGTTTTCCCTTTCCTTTTTCGTCTCTTTTTTTTACCCCCTTCCCTTGTGGAGACGACGCCAATCAGTTCTTCAGGTTCAGCTAGCCAGAGGAGCGGGGAAGGTAATGATTCGGCAATGTTTTGCTTTGTCGTTTTAAGAATGGTATATTTGGTTTGGATGGTTGGTGCCCTGAAAAGAAATTTCCAGCAGGAATTAGAGTTCAGGCTGTCTGGTTCGTTCAGGTGTCCCAGTGCGTCCTCTTGCAACTAAAAAGATAGCTTCAGGATGAGCCAAAATTGCTGAAATCACGTTTTCAGTTCCGCTACTGTTTTGGTTGAACACCTTCCGCTTCACGTTTCTGGCCTGCTACTGGCTTGCACATTACTAACAAGGCAACAAATGCGAACGGTTTAGAAGTACCACTTTGAGAAGAACTTTGTTTTAATGTTATTTTATTTTATCTTTCGAATAAGAGGTCCATAAATAATAAATAATAATGAATGCTAAAAGCTTTATTAAATGGAGTAATTTTTGAATATTATTTTATTTTATCTTTTGAATAGAATGTTCGTAGAAATTATTTTTGTAAGAAAAATTTGTAGAAAAAAGTTTGATGATAGAAAAGGAAAAGAATATAGAAAAATAAATGCTATAATCTTCATGGTATTTAATCTTTTTTATTGGAAGAAAAAAAAGTGTATGCCTCATAAACAATTTTTTCTCTATCTTTCAACCAAACATGCCCTAAAATGACCCCTTAAAGCTAGGTAGGATTTGATTGTGTTGGCAGTATGATGGCATTAGTATGAAAAGACAAGGAGTAGGAGTGGAATAACTTAGGATCTCACCTAAAAGGTATAGATCTTTACTAGAAGGATCTTTAGATAATAGATTCCCGATATTCAAAATATTATTAAGAACATTGGGTGGCATCGAGATAATATATTAGACTAGTTGCTTCAAAAGCTTTCTAGGATGTTTGTTAAAAATTTGTTGGGTGTGTGATCTTTTTTGATACTCTTTTCTTTCATGATAAAAGGGCTTATAGGCAATGAACTACAAAAAGGATGATATCCTTATCCATGAACCCTGAACACATTAAATTCTAAACAAGATGAGATTTGGCCAAGATCGCTTTGTCCAACTACCATGGAGTTTATTAGCTAAATAATTTGTACTCATTTCATTATCAAATAAAATAAATTAACAGATTACTCTTGCCTTTTTTCTCAAAATAGAAGAAAAATAGGGAAAGCAGTTTTGAAATAATTTATATCATTTTTGTTCCATTTATTTTGTTTTCTGGCAACCACTCACTATTCTATTGATTTTGAGTGTAAATAATAGACGAAAAACTTAACATGCTAACATGTTTGAACGTCAACACACAAATTAAAGTTGCTATCCATAACCCATAAAAAAAATAAAAAAATTGTAATAACTTTGCAACATCCTAAATATCTCTCAACCATCCAAATTAATATGGCAAGTATAAATACTCAATGTTGGATACTTTGAGAAGGGCACCATATTCAAACTTCTTATTACTTCCAAACTTTGATTCTTATCTCTCTGTCTTGGCTATTTAAAGGCTCGTATTATTTCATTTCTTTCTAAGTACACAGGCTGACTAAAAGAAGATTAGGGTTTGGGCATTGTATCCTGAAGGCAGGTTTCCTCATAACTACATGCATTTTGGTTATGACCTAAGCAAAGAAAACATTAGCCTCAAGATAGTATTTTGGTATGTCTTGCCTATGTTAAACCTAAGGGTTCAATAATGCATATTTTAATGATAACAAAAATATTAATTGAAGGACTAATGCAGCACTCGAGTTTGTGATAGTAAGATAGGTACCATAGTCGGAACAAATTAAGAAATGAGCAAAAGATCATCCGACACATATTTAAACTCAAGTTGCATGCAAGAAGTTCTAGTCGAAAAAAGAATAATGAAAGATTAAGTAACATCTGACTAAAGAGTGTCCAAGAGAATAGTTTGCATATTGTAATTTTATTTTTCTTAAGCACTCATTATAAAACTTAGTGAGGGAATGAGTGTACAAGGCTTAAACCCTTTAAAAATAAATTAGATTAAGTTTTGGATCAAAACTTATAATAAAAATCCAAAATCAGGAGGAGATGGTCAACCAGACCTCAGAATGATCGATCAAACTTGACCGTGATAGAGAACTTCTTAAAAGCATCATCTGTCTGACCTAGCGATCGACCACCACAAGCTAGGGTGATCGACCAAGCTTGGCCCGATACTCGATCGGTCCTAGCTTGGTGGTCGACCTCTGAGGATCTAACAACCCAATAATCATATTTTTATAAGACCATTGGAGTTGGCCTTGAGCCTTAACACCAATATTTTTTCATTCCTGTAAAATAAGAACTTATGGGCTGGTTTGGAGGTTGAAAAATAAATTGAAATCCATTGAAAAATCTTTGTGAAAAGGGGTTTTGAGCTTAGCATGCTTACTTCTTCCTCTCCCAAGTTTCGAGTATTCTTTATGCATTCACATTCTTCAGAAGTGTTGTTCTTGTATTTCTTTCATTCAGAAGAGGTTGGGTTCCTCCTTAACCCGTGTAAAAGGAGAAGGTGGATTCATTCTTAACTTCGAAAAGGATTATAAATGTTCCTTCTAATCCTGATAAAAGGAGTGTATAAAGATTTGAACTTTATTCAATTAAGAGGATTGGTATAGTAGAAATCTCAAGGAATCTTGGATAATGGATGTAAGCAAGGGGTACCGAACCACTAAAAAAATGCTTATGCCTTTTTTTTTTTATTTACTTGCAATTGCATATTATTGTTCTTACCTTCTCTATCTTGGATTTGTGATTAGTTTGAAATATTTGATGATTGTGCTTTATTTTTGAATTGTTAGACTTACTTTTAAAGCACATAGTTTTTGAGTTTAGTTTTTGAAAAACTCAATTCACCTTCCCCCTCCCCCTCTTGAGTTGCTTTAGGCCTAACAACCCAGTAATTTTTATTCTTCCAATTTTATTTTTCACCAAACCTACAACAATAATACTACATTTTATTCCTTCAAGCAAGCATTCCTTGTTTCTCTACACCATGCCAATGCGCACCTTTCTACTCTTCTCTTCTTTTTTAAGCCATGCCCTTGAGGAAATGGGATCAAAGAAGACCATGATTATGGTATTAATCTTCTATCATTATTGCCTCTAACAACAAATATTGGAACTTTAGTGGTGCGGGCACCAGGATTAGACAAAGGTTACAAGGGTCCATTTGGATCTCTGATTGATCCTTCAAATTGTTTATGAGTTAATTGTGTCATTTAATTAAGTCCAATAAAGTGTAGTCCACTTATGAGTCTATTGAGTCCTGTAATTAAGTCAAGTCAAGTGTCTTGAGTCAAGAAGGTGAAGGCTACATCTAGTGGCACCACCTCAGCTATTACATGAGACTCCAGTCAATGCCTGCACCACCTCCACAGCATACATGGCGCCCCTTCCTTGTTTCATGCATGGACCACAAGCAAATATGAAAGGTAGATGGTGCCTCCTTGATTCTTGTGCCACCCCACGATAAATATGAAAGCCCTTGTTGCCGTCCTATACATATATGGAAGATCCTTGATTCTTGTTGCTGCCCCACACCATGAAAGAAAGAAAGTTGGCGTCCCTTGATTCCTTACCATGACCACCCAGTCCAAAAGAGGAATGCTTTGCCGCCCCATGCATTCTTGCCATGACTGCCCAATCCAAAGGAGGAATGCTTTGTCACCCAATGCTTTCTTGCCATGACCGCTTAGTCCAAGTAAAGAAGGAGATGTGAAGATCATATTCTATTCTTATTTGTCATGCTTTGACCAATCCTAAGAAAATTCTTTTCTATGTATGATGAATTCTAGTCCTATTGTAACAAGGAGTAGAGGAAGTTTATAAATACTCCCTCTCTTTCTCTTGTACTTAGAGAATAATTGGATGAATAAAACAAGAAGACCTTTTCTTCTATTCTGTGCCTTGAGCATTGTCACTCCATGAGGGAAAGGGTGAGAGACCCAAAGCACCGCAACACAAACCCTAGTTCCATCTCTTGGCCGCCAACTCCTAGTTCCCATCCATTGTCGTCCACCATAAGCATCAAGTCTCTAGCGTCCAAGAGTTCTCCTAGCAATATCGGGCTTGACAACTCAAGATCCTCAAGTACCAAGATCCGAGGAGGAGTTCTTCCTTGCCACAGAACCATCAGCCTGCAACCTAGGGTCCCAAGGAAAAACTAGCTTGTCCTTCAGAGCGCATCCTTCGAGGAACGGTGTGAACCTGCTGATTCAGAAGCTGTTACATCACTGCTAGGTAATCCAAACTACCCTCCTCTAAGATTTGATTTATTGAAGATAACGAGTATGTTCTAATTAAGAGTTTCTCAATTCCTGTGATCCTATTTCTTAGTTTTCTTTAAAGGGTTTAGTTCTGAAGAATCACAACTTGATATCTTTGTCTGCATGTTTTTGGTTTGTTTTTGGGAATCAATCCATAAAAATCTTAAATCTTTAATCTAAAATTTAGTTTCTTTATGATAGTCAACAACATACCTTCATGTTCCACATCATTTAGAGTGTTGTTGCCTCTAATTGCCAATGGGACTCTAGATTGACAAATGAACCACCAATGTAAGGAAGGGAGAGGATATTATAGCAGCTATGGATGGTATTGAAATTGAGGGGGGTGATTATGGTGGTGGTGGGGATTGTTGGTGCGGTGGTGAATGGGGGCATCGATGATGTTGTTACACATATTAAGGATAGAGACCTTCGCTACCAGTAGCATGCAAAGGTGAGTGCTCTATCTAGCATGCCATAATTGACCATGAGTTCCAATGCCATCAAATACATCACCATTTTGCTCACCCTCTTTTATCACCACCGATAGCTTTGGCTTATTATTAACCCTGATCACACCCTGCAAGGCTCTCCTCGTAGCCTACTTAGATGGAGGCTCTCCTTTAGTGATAACAATGTGATGATGGTGCAGTCATTTGCATCATTATTGCAATAAGTATAATTATTGTCACTGTTGGAAGAGGTTTATCATGGGCTTAGGTGAAAATTTTAATAACTTAAGACCTCACCCAAAAACTAGCCGAAAGGCATTACTTGGATTCTTTAGCCCTATATAACTTATTCAAGATCTCTCTGATATACAACAAACGTATAACTAAATGCATGCTACCAAGGGCCCCATGTACTCTCTCTCCATTTAGGTCCTAAAATCCTTGCAAAACTAGAGATTGAAATTTAATTAGAAATATCATGATTGACTCATGATCAGTTTTCAAAGGGCTTGTGTTGTAGCATCATCTAGTCTACATGTGTTGTGGGCTACGTCCAATTCTAATATTATTTGTAATAACCCAATATCTCACTTGAAAATGCTAGCCAAAATGTATTATTTGAAACCTTATACCTACATAAATCAAAGGACTTTCCAATGCATAACCAATGTGAAACTTAATGCAGGCAAGTATGAGCTTCTGCATACTGCTCATATTTAAGGATTCAATTCCAATCACAAATTCAATAATGAACCTGTGGTTTGCCCAAATGATCTTTGATTATAATGTCTTCTAATCTGTATGGGCTATGGAGCAACTCGCTCTTAAATACAGAATAGACTTCACGAACATATAAAAAAAAAAAAAAAAAAACCTTCTTCTAACTAGAATAGGAGTACAACTTAAATACAAAGTAGATCGATATAGTAAAGCAAAAAACTTATATCTTCTTCTTTCATAACTAGAAGAATTCTACTGAAACAAAGAGAACCTCATTAATTAGTATGAGTAGAGGTTGTATATTGTGGTTTAGATAAAAGGAAAAGGGAATAGTGAGAGTGAAAGAAAAGAGTATAGATCTACTTTTCATGTACTAAAATCCATACAGTAAAAGTGAAAGACTAAAGCATAAACTACATTTCTCGCATTAGAATCCCAATAATAAAAGTGAAAGAAAAAAAGTATAGATTCTATTTTCCAACCATTAGAATCCTAATAAAAGGAGTGAAAAAAAAAAGCATAAACACTACTTTTCACCCTTGATATGTATCATAGTCTATGAATCATAAAAAATTAAGGAAAGAAAAGGATACGTAAACCATACTTTTATGACTTTTTCTATCTTCTAAATTTTATTTTAAAAGATTCGAGCTAAGTGGATTAAAGAAAATCCTTACTTCTACTCAATTTGATCAGTTTTTTTTGACCCCCCAAAAATAAGTGATGCACTCATCATGTTGCAGTTGAATAGCATCCCTAGGATACTTCTCTTAACAATATCAAGTTATTATTTATTTTCACTAGAGCCACATCCATTTGATATTTGTGATAATTCCTTTGTGGTGTGAACAATGTTGAAACTAGCATTAAGAATGGTTTGATAGCATATTATGTTGTCATTTATTGCAAGATTCGTGCCATTAGCATGTGTTGTATATGATAAATGATGAACCTAGAGTCAAAATTGAGTTAAAGTAAAATTTTGTTAAATCGAATTTATTGAAAATGAGCGATTTGCTTAAGAAGTCTACCTTTTAAAAGTATTCATAAAATGTTTGAGTCTAGTATATTATGTTGTCATTTATTATTTCTAGATTCACCATCTTTGACATGCATGATATATGACCGACAAATCCTGAATATAGAGTCAATATTGAGATAAGTAATATTTTCTCGAATAGAATTTTTGGAAAATAAGTAATATTCTTATCATATCATGTTATCGTTTGTGATTGCAAGATCCACTACCATTTGATATATATGATACATGTCTGACAAATGATGAACCTAGAATCTACATTGCATTAAGTAAAGTTTTCTCAATAAGACTTATTATAATAAGTTACGTGCTCATCAAATCCGCCATTTAGAAGTACGCTTAAAATATTTGAAACTAAGATATCATGCTTTTGTTTATTATCACCTGATCCACAAAATTCAACGTTTATAATTATAATTCCTTAGAAGCATATGAAAAATGATGATTTTGAGTTTAAGAATGTCTTAAATAAAATTTGATCCAATTAATGCAATTTATCAAGGATAAAAGATGCAGTGTAGTCATCAAGCTACCTTCTATATTCATCCCTATAATATTGAGTCCATGATGTTGTGTTGTTGCATGTATTCGCTTAATTCACAACCACTCAACACGTACGGTGATAATTTTCTTGCACCATATAATAAAAGATGAATCTATGAACAAGATGGTCTAAATAAATTTTATTAGAAAAAAAATGATGAAGATAAGTAATGTGCCTCTTTGAACCCTTTAGTATCCTAGAATTATGCAATAAATAATGAGCATACAATTGTTTATTGAAAATTTCTCTTAAAGAACGTTTATGAAATATAACTAATGCACCAACCAACATTTTACAAAGTATGCATTCATTTGGCGTGCAGTCTACTCCTATGCTGGTATAAATACAAGTTCTTTTGTGCTAAAGAACATGTAACGAAACCGAAAGTCAACATTTCAATGCTACCATTCTTTGAAAATGAAGGAAAAAGTGATCAATAAAACAAAAGAGATGCTTTGGAAAAAGCATGAAAAATAAGAAAATGCGAAAAGAAATAAGGAAAGAAAGAATCAAAACAGCCTCATGAAAACTTATAGGCTTCCTTGGTATTTTCTTTTTCCTCGATCTACTTTACCCTTGCTCTTCCCCCCTTAAATTGTAAAACCAAAAAACAATTGTAAATGATGATTGATAAGAAAAATCTCCTCATGTTAATTTATAAGATATCTTTGGAACAAACAAATTAATTAAAGTTGTCTCCCGCTAAGAAATAGATAAAAATTTGTAATCGTTGCACAACAGCGTTATTTCAGAGAGATGAGAACTAAAAAATGGTATGTGAGACCAAGGAACCCATTGATGTTTTATTTAAACGGTCTAATTTTTTTCAACAAAATTTGATGACAACTCACAACCTGCCAACTCCTTACCACAAACATTGGTGATTTAGAAGGCGCAATCCAATGATTAAGTGAAGTTTTTGTCGAGCTTTATGTTAGTCAAATTTGTCCCACCTTTCTCCATTCCAGCTCCTGATTTGGATATAGAGTATCAGCGCATTCTCTCTCGTACGATGGTTTTCTTTTTTTTTCTTCTGATTCTCGGAGGCTGGATACCGTTCGTTCTGGGTCGAACGAGAGGGGTCTAATCCTGTAATTATGACTGTCTGTTTATTACGCAATGGTCCGTGATTGCATAGATTTTTTTTTATGACATGAGATAGCATGTTACATAATCCTCGCGACTCCCCGCAAGCATTAGCAGCCATTGAGCCGTACAAGAATGGCTGCGATTATAGGAATGGACCGCATCCTATGTTTCGACTCTCAAACCAGAACCGACCTCATTCCTTTCGCCTCCAAGCGTAAATCGGAGAAAAACCACGAATTAATAAATAATGTGTTATTAGCGCTTCCTCAACGTTGAATCGTATAGTGTGTCGGTTGGAGTGGCTTTGGACAACTCATTACCTTTGTCTTTCTTACCACCCGCTGTTGCGTTGCCCTCCTCCTTTCCTCTTTCTTACCACAGCCGTTGCGTTGCCCTCCTCCTTTCCTCCCATACCTTGCAAAAGAAGTCCGGAAGAGGGGAAGAGCTCTACTCTTCTGCGAGCCTTCCCGGGCCTCGAGAACTCATCATCACCTTTGTTTCTCGTTCCTTCCCACTACCCCTTGCGTTTCCCTCCTCCTTTCCTCATCCCTCGTCGCTAATAACAAGTCCATTTTTCCTACCTTTTTCTAATAAAAATCTTCCACCCTTGCACCCCTTTCTCCACCACCCCACCGCTCACACTGTCACCATGGACCCTAGGCACTCGGTCCAAACATCCTTCTACAACCGGTGGGAAGGGGGCCAAGGCCACGTCGACATATCCGTGCGGCCGATGCCCACTGCCACGGACCTCCGGCTCGTTGGCCGCGCTCAAGTCACGTTCAACCACGAGATTCGCTCCGTCCTGATCGGCGCCCCACCCTATGTGCCGAACGAGGACCTCCTCACCCCTCCGGTCCATGAGTCCTGGCTCGAGGACCTTCAGACTTTCTGGTCCTTTGAGCAGACGGTGGCAGCGCAAAACATGTTCGCCCACATTCGGATTGTCCCCGACATGGCCATTTTCGTGCAGAACTACTTCATCAACAACATCACCAATCAAGCCCGGTCCCCGCCGTGACTGCGGCTGCCCTCAATAACCGGGCGGTGTCGATGGTCATCAATCTCAACATATCAATCAACTGGAATTACGATGATGACTACGACAATGGCGGCGGCGGCGGTGGCGGCGACGACGACGACGATGACAATGAGGGCTTATACGCGGCTGAGATGGATGAGGCGTTCGGGGAGGCGGAGTTGGCTCCGTTTCTTGAGGCGATCGGATTGCAGAGGGGTTTAACTCCTGCTGCGATTGCACATCATCTGACTGTCGATACCTTCATGGGAGGAAGTCCACAAGAATGCCCTATCTGCCTAGAGGGCATGATAACTGGAACTCAGGTTGGGTGCCTGCCTTGCAGGCACGTCTTATTGGAGTGGAAACACTCTCACGGCTTCTCTCTGTTTCAGCTACAGCAGAAACTTAACAATCGAGAGCAGAGAATAGATGAAAAATAAAATATTATTTTTTCACACACACACCGAACTGAAATGCAATTGGATTGCCTTATATAGGCTTATAAAGGAGAAAACTAACTTGATTCCATGATAACAGAGTATGATCATGATCTCAACCAACTAGAGAAACTAAAAAACTGAAAGGAAACAAAACACAAAAAAACTCGAAAACTGAACAAACCGAGTTCCTTACGGCCAGCTTTGCATCATATTTTCATCACACCCCCTTGATGCAAAGTTTGGCACACCAAGTAATGATCTGAACTCGACAAATTTGGAGTAGTTCAGAGCTTTGGTGAATCCATCAGTAATCTGATTACTTGTGCAGCAATACTTCATCACAATCACATCTTCAGCCATGGCTTCGCGAATAAAGTGGTACCTCAACTCAATATGTTTGGTCCTCCCATGAAACACTGGATTCTTTGTCATTGCTATTGTAGCTTTGTTATCACAGAAGATTTCTGTTCCTTGAGTTTGATTTTGGTGCAGATCTTCTAGTATTCTTCACATCCATATGGCTTGGCAAGCTGCTGTAGATGCGGCGATATATTTAGCTTCAGAAGATGATAGAGCAACAGTTGTTTGCTTCTTCGTCATCCATGATATAGCTCCCGAACCAAGAGAGAACATAAAACCCGAAGTATTCTTCCTGTCTTCTACGAAACCTGCCCAATCACTGTCAGTAAAACCAACTAATTTAAAATTAGGATTGGATTTATACCATATTCCATAGTTGCTTGTGGCTCTGACATATCTGAGAACTCATTTTGCTGCTCCAAGATGATGTACTGAAGGAGAATGCATAAACCTTGAAATCAAATTAACTGAGAACAAGATATCTGGTCATGTGTGAGTCAGATACATAAGTCTCATAACCATACTTCTATACAACTTAGCATCTGCCTTAACAGTACCATCATTCACTGTCAACTTTTCATTTGCATTCATGGGAGTAGAAAATGTCTTACACTTCAGCATATAAAACTTTTCAAGCATATCTAATGCATACTTTTCTTGATTAACAAAAATACCAACTTCTGTTTGTTGAATTTGAAGACCAAGAAAATAATGCAGCAAGCCCAAATCAGTCATATCAAATTCTTGCATCATACTTTTCTTAAACTGTTTGATAAGAAATTCAGAGGATCCAGTGTATATCATATCATCAACATACACACAAACAACAAGTATATCCACACCTTTCACCTTTACATAGAGAGTGGGTTCACTTTCACTTCTATGAAAACCATTGTTGTGTAGATGCAAATCAAGTCTTCCATACCAAGCTCTCGGTGCTTGCTTAAGCCCGTAGAGCGCCTTCTTCAACTTGTACACTTGCTCCTCCTTTCCATCAACAATGAATCCTTGTGGTTGCTGTACATACACATCTTTATCTAAGAAACCATTCAAAAAGGCAGATTTCACATCAAATTGGAAAATATGCCATTTCATTTGAGCCGCTAATGCCAAGATAAGTCTAATAGTTTCAAACCGAGCTACAGGAGAAAAAATTTCATAAAAGTCCACACCATATTGCTGTGCATATCCCTTGACAACTAGTCTTGCTTTGTACTTTGAGATACTTCCATCAGCATTATATTTCACTTTGTAGATCCATTTCACACCAATAGCATCTTTTCCTTGTGGCAAGTCTACAAGCTCCCATGTGTCATTTTTTTCAATAGCAACCATTTCCTCTTTCATGGAGTTTTCCCATTCCTTTTTTTTACATTCCTCCTCATAGTTCATAGGTTCTGACACAAGGAAGACAAATGTACAAGAGTCATAGATTTCTTTTAAGGAGCGTACCTTCCTTGATGGAGTTTCTGAATTAGATGTAATGTCTCTATCACTGTTGGTTGGCCTACTCACATGCAGCGGTGATTGTCTTGGAGAGTAATTAAATGATGAAGATGCTTGAGAAGAAACATTCTCAGTGTTAAGTTGTGTTGGTGGTGCCTCGATGTACTGATTTTCTACTTTTGTCCATTCCCAAGTGCTGTACTCATCAAAGATAACATCTCTATGGATAATTAGTCTTTTAGTTATAGGATTATATAATCTATAACCCTTTGTCTCACCACTATAACCAACAAAGATGCATTTCTCACTCTTCTTGTCCATCTTACTATGCTCATTTAAGTCAAGCAAGGCATACACAATGCAACCAAAGACTCTTAAATTACTCACATTGAGCTTTTTCTTCCACCAAGCTTCATATGGAGTCATATTGCGTACTGCCTTTGTTGGAGAGATATTGAGAAGATGCACAGCTGTAGCCACTGCTTCAGCCCAAAATTCTTTGGGAAGTTGTTTTTCACTCATCATACTTCGTGCCATTTCCACCACTGTTCGATTTTTCCTTTCGGCGACTCCATTTTGCTCCGGTGTTTTCCTTACTGTCAATTGCCTGCGAATACCATGTTGCTTACAAAAATGGTTAAACTCATCAGATAAAAACTCACCCCCTCAGTCAGCGCAAAGAGTTTTGATAATATGACTGCACTCTTTTTCTGCAAAAACCTTGAACTCCTTAAACTTTTCACATGCTTCTGATTTCTGAGCATGGAAAAAAACCCAACTCATGCGAGAAAAATCATCAGTAAACAATAAAAAATATCTGCTCTTGTTCAAAGATGGAGTTCTCATTGGGCCACAAATATCAGCATGAACCAAAGCTAAAGGTTCTTTGGCTCTCCAAGCCTTTCCAACTTGAAATGGCAATCGATGTTGCTTACCATACACACATCCTTCACACAAGATATCATCACAAACAATAGAAGGCAGACCACATACCATATTCTTCTGACTTAATAGCTTCATCCCATTGAAATGCAAATGTCCATACCGTAAATGCCATAATTGAGACATTTTATTTAAATCAGTAACTAATGCACACTCATCAAGGCATGAAAGCTCAAACGGAAACATTCTATTCTTAGTCATGTGACTTATCAGAAGTGGTACTTCAGACCCTTTTCTTATAATCTCACATACATTATCACGAAATGCAATCATATAACCTTTTTGAACTAACTAACCCACACTGAGCAAATTATATGCAAGATCAGGTGTGTAATAGACATCATGAGTCAACCTTTCAATACCTGATTTAATTTTAATTGCAATTGTCCCTTTTCCTTCAATTTGTAGTTGCTTGTTGTTTCCAAGCCGAACTTGCAATTTCACTGACTCATCAATATGACGAAAGAGACTTTTTTCCCTTGTCATATGATTATTGCACCCACTATCTAGAAACCACACATGATTAGTATTATATTCATTGAGATCTAAGTGAGTGAGAAATAGATTACCATCTTCTGACTTTTCTTCCATAATATTAGCTTCCTGTTTTTGCTTATCCCAGCAATAAGGTTCAATATGTCCATTCTTCTTGCAAAAATTACAAAACCTATTTTTACGATTCTGATTTTGATTACCTTTGTCACCATTTTCAGACTTACTCCGCCGATCATCCGACTTCCCACGACCATGACCACGCCCACGGTAACCAGCTCTCCCTCGACCTCTAGCTGCATGCTTTTCATCTTTACTTTTTTTGTGTTTATTGCTAACCTCTAACTTGACTTGAAAAGCTTGCTCAATGTTCTTTTCAGCATATTTGTTCATCCTTTCTTCATGAGTTAAAAGAGATCCCATTAATTCATTAAGAGAATAAATGGTTAAATCTTTTGACTCCTCAATCGCATATTTTTGTGATCAAATTTTTGTGGCAAACTTCTCAGAACTTTTCCTACAATCTTTTGATCAGAAATAACTTCTCCAAATATTCTCATATTATTTATAGTGATTGAAATTCGTGAAAAAAATTCTTGAATAGACTCACCTCCTTTCATAAACAAGGTCTCAAAATCTCTACGAAGAGTCTGAAGTTTCACAATTTTTACCTTTTCATCCCCATGGAACTCTTGCTTTAAAATACTCCAAGCTTCACTTGATTTGGTGGCATTTGCAATCCGAGGGAAGATGATGTCTGTCATAGCTTGTTGAATGACAAGTAGAGCCTTTGAATCCTTCTTTCGAAGTTCCTCCTTAGAACTCCCAGTATCTACATAACCATTCTCAACTAGATCCCAGAGATCTTGAGCCATAAAGAAAGTTCTCATTTTTATACTCCAAAACTCATAATTATCTCCATTAAAGATGGGTATCAATGACTGAGTGAGGTTGAGAGTAGACATACCACTTGCCATAATGAAAACCCTCTAATAAACTTCTATCAAACACCTTATGTGCAGAAGAATTATACCTCTCTTTGAAGCTTCACATCTACAGGCTTCAGTTTCCCAGAGATACTTTGCTACAATAGCACCTCTAGTGCCAGATGGTCACCCAAAGTTAATCCAACTTGGCTCTGATACCAAAATATTGGAGTGGAAACACCCTCACGGCTTCTCTCTATTTCAGCTACAGCAGAAACTTAACAATCGAGAGTAGAGAATAGATGAAAAATAAAATATTATTTCTTCACACACACACACGGAACTAAAATGCAATTGGATTGCCTTATATAGGCTTACAAAGGAGAAAACTAACTTGATTCCATGATAACAGAGTATGATCACGATCTCAACCAACTAGAGAAACTAAAAAACTCAAAGGAAACAAAACACAAAAAAACTCAGAAACTGAACAAACCGAGTCCCTTACGGCCAGCTTTGCATCATATTTTCATCACGTCTTCCATCCAACGTGCATCACCAAGTGGCTCGAGAGGAGTGCTACCTGCCCCATCTGCCGACTTCAGCTGTCAAACAACATCGGCGATTAGGGCGTCACTTCAACTCTGCGTGTGTGTGTGTGTGCGTGCGTGCGTGCGTGCGTGCGTACGTGTGTGTGTGTGAGAGAGAGAGAGTGAGAGAGAGAGAGAGTGTGTGTGTGTGTGTGTGTTTGTGTGCGTGCGAGAGAGAATGTTTGTCTGTTTTCATGTGTGTGTGTGAGAGAGAGAGAGAGTGCGTGAGAAGAGAGAGAGAGAGAGAGAGGGAATGTGTGCCATCTTAAGCTAGTCTGTGGAAATCCTGTGAGTTTCTTTTAGTTGTGTAAAAAGTGTGCAAGTTTCTTCTGGTTGTTGAATCAAATGTCCGGTGCATCCGTGATGAACCGAAATTGTTCCTTGTCGTGTCCCGTAGCAAGACACCTCCATGCTTCTCTTCTCTCTCTTTTTCCGTCTCTTTCGTCCGTTTTACTCGCTCTTTTCCTCTCCCCGATGTTGTGTCCTCTTTCATTGTCTCAAAAAGTAAATTGAGCTCGTTCGACCGTTTTCCCTTTCCGTTTTCGTCTCTTTTTTTTCCCCCTTCCCTTGTGGAGACGACGCCAATCGGTTCTTCGTGTTCGCCTAGCCGCAGGAGCGGGAAGGTAATGATTCGGCAATGTTTTGCTTTGTCGTTTTAAGAATGTTATATTTGGTTTGGATGGTTGGTGCCCCGAAAAGAAATTTCTAGCAGAATTAGAGTTCATGCTCCGGTTGTTGAAGTGTCCTGAAGGCGTCCCTCTTGCAACTAAAAAGATGGCTTCAAGATGAGCCAAAATTACTGAAACCACATTTTTAGCTCTGTTACTGTTTTGGTTAAACGCCTTCCACTTCACGTTTCTGGCCTGCTACTGGCTTGCACATTACTAACAAGGCCACAAATATGAACGATTTAGAAGTACCACTTTGAGAAGAACAGTTTTTTAATGTTATTTTATTTTATCTTTTGAATAAGAGGTCTATAAATAATAATGAATGCTAAAAGTTTTATTAAATGGATTAATTTTTTAACATTATTTTATTTTATCTTTTGAATAGAATGTTCATAGATATTATTTTTGTAAGAAATATTTGCAAAAAAAAGTTTTATGATAGAAAAGAAAAAGAATATAAAAAAATAAATACTACAATCTTCGTGGTATTTAATTTTTTTAATGGAAGAAAAAAAAAGTGTATGCCTCACAGACAATTTTTTTTCTATCTTTCAACCAAACATGCCCTCAAATGACCTCTTAAAGCTAGGGAGGCCAGGAAGCCACTGCAGATTCGGGTTACATTGCCCCGGCTGACAACGACCCACAGCAGTTACAAGCCACCAAGCCTCGAGCCTTTTTTTGGGAGTGATTCTGGCAAGCGGTGCTGTGCGTGCCAAAGACATTTAGCAATTCGCATGCTCTCTGTCTGCCTCGTCATTCTCGCGTACTCAGTCTGCCCTTCCTACTCCTTAGACCCAGCCGGCCTAGCTCGAACAGTCTACTCAGCCCGCTCCATCTCAGCCCTGGCAGGGAGGGAGTCGTAGCTTCATAGAGTTTAAGAGCCTGGCCCCTACTCCCTTCATTGGATCCACCAACCCACTTGATGCGGAGAAGTGGATAAGAGAGATAGAGAAGGCCTTTACGGCCCTTGGTAGCCAGGAGGAGGAGTGGATTAGATTTGCCACCTACCTCCTTTAGGGGGAAGCTTATGATTGATGGCTACTGAAGAAGCAGTGATTGGGAGGTTGGGCTACCTCTTGGGGATAGTTTAAGGAGGCTTTTTATGACCAGTACTTCCCCAGGAGTGTACAGAGACAGATGGAGTCAGAGTTTATGAGATTGGAGCAGAAGAACCTCTCCGTGGCCCAGTATGAAGCTGAGTTTAGAAGACTGACCCGATTTGCTCCTAATTTTGTTATCACTGAGAGAGCCAAGATCACCAAGTTCACCGAGGAACTGCAGCCTAGGTTGAGGCAAGCAGTCAATGCATTTGAGCTCCCTACTTACAGTGCAGTGGTGAGCAAGGCTTTGGTGATTGAGAGGGACATGAATGCCATCCAGCTGGTGAGGGAGTAACAGATGAAAAAGAGAAGACCTCCTTTTGGCCAATTTTCAGGGCAGGCTAAGAAGAAGAAGGGTTTCTTTCAAGCTCCCTCAGGACAAAAGGATAAGGAGACCCGCTGTCCTCATTGCGGGAATGTCCATCCGGGCAAGCAGTGTCGCAGGCTGACTGGTGCCTGCTTTATTTGTGGGAAGATGGATCATAAGATGGCCACCTGTCCCCTTCGGAAGAACCAGCAACCCCCTCCAGATCAGGGGAAGAGCCAGCAGCAACCCAGGACCCAAGGAAGGGTCTATACCCTCACTCAGAAGGACGCTGCTGCCTCTAATTCTGTGGTGACAAGTATGCCTGTTAACTTAATATATATTTCTTTAAAATTATTGCATTCATACTTGGTGTAATGCATAGATTATGATTGTTGATAAAGGGAAAAACATATGAACTGCATGACATCTAAGCTAAGTTAATCTTTATGACAGGTATGATTAAAGTAGGCAACACTTATGCTCAAACTTTAATTGATCCTAAAAGCACGCATTCATTTGGATTTGATAGTTATCTTACCAAGAATGCATCTTTGACACCCATTTCTCTAGAGCAAGAGTTGCATATTACATTCCCAAATGGAGATGTCATGATGGTAGACTCAGTATGTAGATCCTGCTTGATTGACATGGAAGATAGGAGGTTGAATGCTGATTTGATAGTCCTCCCATTGAAGTTCTTTGATGTAATCTTGGGGATGGACTGGTTGGCCTCCTATCATGCTTCCATAGATTGTTTCAGAAAAATGGTGATCTTTAAAATTCTTAATCTTCCTGAATTTAGTTTTATTGGGAGTCAGGAAGACCTGGCTTCAATATTGGTGTTAGCTCTGCAAGCTGGAAAATATCTAAAAAAAGGTGGTCAGGGGTTTCTTACTGTGGTTAGAGACCTTCAGCAGGAAGAACATAAGTTGGAGCATATTCTAGTGGCTCGGGAGTTTCCTGATGTCTTTCCAAAGAAATTGACTAAATTACCCTTGGATCGAGAAGTCAAGTTCACTGTTGATTTAGCTCCTAGCATTGGACCTATATCCAAGACTTCTTACTACATTGCCCCAGCTGAGCTAAAGGAGCTAAAATGTCAGTTGTAGGAGCTTCTTGATTGGGGATTCATCAGACCCAGTGTCTCTCCCTAGGGTGCTCCAGTATTGTTTGTCAAAAAGAAGGATGATAGTCTTCGACTCTACATTGATTACCGAGAAATTAATAAGGTAACAGTGCGAAACAAGTACCCTTTGCCGAGGATTGATGATCTATTTGATCAACTCCAAGGAGCCCAGGTATTCTCAAAGATTGATCTTCAATCAGGGTACCATCAGCTTAAGATAAAAGCTGAGGATGTTTCTAAGACTGCATTTAGAACCAGGTATGGCCATTATGAGTTCTTGGTGATGCCGTTTGGGTTGACTTATGCTCCGGCAGCATTCATGGACTTGATGCACAGGATCTTTAAACCATACCTGGATCAGTTTATAGTGGTCTTCATTGACGATATCTTGATATATTCTAAAAGTCATAAGGAGCATGAAGACCACCTAAGGTTTATTCTGCAGACTCTTCGGAAGAAGAAACTTTATGCCAAGTCGTTAAATGTGACTTCTGAATGAGCCAAATATCCTTCTTGGGTCATATCATATCCAAAGATGGCATATCTGTAGACCCTAAAAAGATTGAGGCTGTCGTGAACTGGTGTCAGCCTTCCAATGTAATAGAAGTCAGAAGTTTCTTGGGGCTGGCTGGTTATTATCATAGATTTATGGAAGGCTTCTCTCGCATTGCTTTACCTCTGACTCGCTTAACCCAAAAGCGAGCAAAGTTTGTTTGGGCAGAGGAGTGTGAGAGAAGTTTTAAGGAGCTCAAGCAGCGCCTGGTGTCAGCCCCTATCCTTACCCTTCCATCTACATCTGGAGGATATACCTTATTTACTGATGCCTCTCGAAAGGGATTGGGAGGCATTCTGATGCAGAATAGGAAGGTGATAGCCTATGCCTCCAAGCAGCTGAAGCCTTATGAGGAGAACTATCCTACTCATGACCTGGAGTTGGCCGCCATGATCTTTGCTCTGAAAATTTGGCGGCATTATCTATATGGGGAGACTTGTGATGTGTATACAGACCATCAAAGTCTGAAATACATCTTCACTCAAAAGGAGCTAAACTTGAGGCAAAGGAGGTGACTGGAGCTACTGAAGGATTATGACCTGAACCTGCATTATCACTCCGGGAAGGCCAATGTGGTAGCTGATGCCTTAAGCAGAAAGTCCTTCTCAGAGCTAGCTTCCATAATTACTTCTCAGCCTCACATTCATAGAGACCTTGAGAAGTTGGAGGTTGGATTGCGAGTACAGCGGTCCAATTGACATATTGCAACACTTGTATTTCAGCCAACCTTGATTGATAGGATTAAGTCTTCCTAGAAAGAAGATTTGGAATTGCAAAAGATTAAGGAAGCTGTGCAGTCAGGGGTTCAGAATGAATTCAAAATAATGGAGGATGGATCCCTAAGATTTAATAGTAGGCTCTGTGTGCCAAATATAGAGGATCTAAGGGCAGAAATTTTGAGGGAGGCTCACTACTCTCTCTATACCGTACATCCAGGAGGCACCAAAATATACAAAGACCTAAGGAAAAATTTTTGGTGGAAAGGGATGAAAAGAGAGATTGCTCAATATGTGGCCAAGTGCTTAATGTGCCAACAAGTGAAGGCCGAACATCAAAGGCCTGTGGGACCTCTTCAGTCTCTGATGATTCCCCAGTGGAAATGGGAAAAGATCACTATGAATTTTGTGACGGGTTTGCCCAAAACTCTCAGAAGCAATGATGCGGTCTGGATCATTGTTGATAGATTGACAAAGTCAGCCAATTTCCTACCGTTCAGAGTTGGGGTCTCTAGTGAGAGATTGGCCATCATGTACATTGAGCAGATTGTGAGGCTTCATGGTGTCCTCAAGTCGATTGTGTTAGATCGGGATACCAGGTTTGTGTCCCAGTTTTAAAAGAGTCTTCATAGGGCTCTGGGGACCAAAATGAACTTCAGCACAGCTTTCCACCCCTAGATAGATGGACAGTATGAGAGGACCATACAGATCTTAGAGGACATGTTATGAGCTTATGTGATGGACTTGGGTGGTGCTTGGGACAACCACCTACCATTGGTGGAGTTTGCTTACAATAATAGTTACCAAGCTAGTATCAAGATGGCTCCATTTGAAGCTCTGTATGGTAGGAAATGCAGATCTCCCTTGTGTTGTAATGATGTGGGGGAAAGAAAATTATTGGGCCCTGAGCTGATTCAGCAAACAGTAGAAAAAATGCAAATTCGATTAAGGAAAGTCTCCGGTAGCTCAGAAAGCCAATGTAAGAGTTATGCCGATGTTAGAAGAAGGGAGCTAGAGTTTCAGTGCCGGGGACCATGTCTTCTTAAGGGTATCACCAACCAAAGATGTGATGAGGTTTAGGCTTAGAGGAAAATTGAGTCCATGATACATTGGGCCATTTGAGATCTTGAGCAGAGTGGGGGAAGTGGCTTATAGCCTGGCATTACCTCCTGCACTCTCTGGGGTACATAATGTCTTCCATGTCTCTATGTTGAGGAAGTATATTCCTAACCCCAGCCATGTGATAGAAGTGGAGCCCGTATTGTTGAAGAAGAATTTGACATATGAAGAGCATCATGTACGTATTATGGACCACAAAGATCAAGTTCTGAGATGGCGTAGCATTCCCTATGTTAAGATTCAGTGGAGTAATCATTCTGAGCGGGAGGCTACGTGGGAACTTGAAGAGGAAATGAAGAAGAAATATCCTCATCTATTTGTATCTGAGTAGATATATATATATGTACAAAAGAGTATCTACCGTTATAATTTGATCAGAAAGATAAATAAAGCTTGTAATTTTCAATTTGGGTCTCAAAAGCTTTATTCGGGATGTGTATTAATTTTGAGGCAGAAAATTTTATAAGGAGGGGAGGATGTAAACCCCCCAATCATAAGAATATATTTTAATAAAAATATCGGCGTGGGTGCGCGACACGTGGTGCGCTGCATGCGCGCCAGCGTGCACACCCACGCACGGGCACGTGGGCACAGCCCTCCCCTCGCTGAAGAAAAAGGGGGAGGGAGAAACAGTGCCAGTCCCCTCCGTCCCCTTTGCTCTCGCTGCCCATCGCCACTGTCGCCCTCCGCTTGTCTCCGCCGCCTCGCTGCCGACCTGGTAAGCCCCTCATCGGCGAGGAGAGTGGAGAGAGAGAGAGTGGAAAGAAGAGGGAGAGGGCCGCCGGATGGCCCTCGTCTAATGCGAGAGCCAAACCGGCTCCCGCGCTTGGTTCGGGCCCGGCGGTGTGCCCGCCGGCTCGCCGGGCTTGGGCGCCAGGGCGGCAGCCTCCACTGGTGCCAGGGCGGCATCCGGTGGGGTCCGACCGACCGGAGGAGGTCGGCCGAGCCGCCGGCAAGGTTAGAAAGGGGAGGGCTGCCGCATGGCCCTCCCCCGGCAGCTGGTTCGGCCCGGCGTGCTCGGCGGCGTGCCCGCCGGCTCGCCGAGCCCGAGCTCCGGCCGGTGGGCCCCCACTGGCGCCAGGGCAGCGTTCGGCGGGGGAAGAAGAGGGAGAGGGCTGAATGGCCCTCCCCTGATGCGGGAGCCGAACCGGCTCCCGGGTTGGTTCGAGCCCAGTAGCGTGCTCGCCGGCTCGCCGGGCCCGAGCTCGCCGGCGGACCCCCACCGGTGCCGTGGCGGCGCTCCGCGGGGTCCGCCGGCCGGGGCCGGTGGCCGACCGTGCCACCGGCAAGGAGAAGGGAGAAGAAGAAGAAGAAAGAAAGAAAAGGGAAAGGAAAAGGGGGTGGCAAAGGGAAAGGAGAAGGGGGTGGCCGTCGGCGGTGGCCGACCTAGGGCCGATCGTTGGCAGCCTGAAGCCAACCTCGAGAATGGGCCGGCGACGGCCCTAGGCCGCCGGCCATTCTCAGCCCTCCC
The DNA here is from genome assembly GCA_017589505.3 of Metroxylon sagu. Taxonomy (NCBI): domain Eukaryota; kingdom Viridiplantae; phylum Streptophyta; class Magnoliopsida; order Arecales; family Arecaceae; genus Metroxylon; species Metroxylon sagu. Next base: position 73,085 of record JACVBY030000117.1, read on the forward strand.
CCGGTTCAGGTGGACCAGGGATGGGGAAGGAAGAAGAACGGAAGACTCGGCCGGTTCGGCCTAGTCCAAGAGCCCATTTGGGCCTAATTTTTGGGCTCCAAATTGGGTCGACCCAATAAAAGAAAAATAGGGTTTTGATCACCTTGGATCCTAGTTTGTCGAAAAAATTTTTATTTGTCCATTTAAGCTTTTATATTTAGAGATATTTAAGCCTCAACTTGAGCCTAGGATTAGATTGGGTTGAGTGTAGGAGTCAGTTTGACATCCTAATTTTAGAATTTAAAAATCTAAAAAATTATGTTGTAGGTACCCAGGAGTCCAAATAGCTGATTTGCACTTTGGGATTAGCGTTGTGAGGTAAGCAAGCCAGTTATAATGATTTTCATAAATCATTATAAAATTATGTCATTATTGAAATAATAAAATTTATTTATAGTATTATTTGAAAAATGGTAATTGTGGTACCACATTCATGCAAATGAATTATTTGACTTGATTATTGCTAATTTTTATAAATTAAATTGGCATTTTATACTTGCAATTAATTATGGACATGATTATTTGAAATTACCAAATTTGGTAAAATGTGAAAAGTATATTGATTATATGTTTGCAGTAATGCATTTAAATGATAATTGTGAATGTGCTATTATATGTCATCACGGTTCACATGATATGTTACATGACTCTGGGACCCACCTCCATAGGGAGAATATGTGGAGAATATACATCCTTGGGATGTGCTGTGACAGGATATGGCATTATATGCTAAATAACTCCGGCACCCTTCCTCCACTGGGGGCGTATAGGAAGGATACATCTTTGAGATGTTTTGTTACATGGACGTGGGACATTAGTATAAAATGAAATTTATAGTGATTTGGAATTGAAATAGTATTTTGAAATCTTATTACATAATATCTGCTTCCAATTTATTTAAGCATGTGGTTTGCATATTCTATAATATGATGAAATGTTTTTAAATTTAGAAGCATAACATGTATTTGATTCATTAAAAATCTTGAAATGGCTATATTATGTTACAATAGGCTGTAATACTTTACTGAGTGTGAGCTCATTTTAAATCTTACAATATTTTTTTCAGAGCCACAAAATTATCAAGGGCAACAACGAGGGGTAGTTGGAAGCTACATGATGTAAATAGATCACATTTTGTTACATATAACCCCAATTGGATTTTTGATTTGAAATTTTGGTTTATTGCCCAACATTACATAACTTGTATTATGGAGGATTTAATTGTGCATGACATATAGTTGTTACCCCTCCCCCCCCTCTTGTTTTTAATAATACCGTACTTGAGTGCCTTACATGCACTGGCAGCGGCGGGTTGTCTACCCCGGGCCACCACCTTTGGGTCTCGGGGCGTGACAAGCGAGAGAGTGCTACACTGCCCCATCTCGCCAAAGCCGGGGGTCAAACAACACGCCGGCGATTAGGGCGTCGCTTACAACTGCGTGTGTGTGTGCGTGTGCGTGCGGTATGTGTGTGAGAGAGAGAGTGTGTGTGTGTGTGTGTGATAGAAAGAGAGAGAGTGTGTGTGTGTGTTTATGTGCGTGCGAGAGAGAATGTTTGTCTCCGTTTGTGTGTGTGTGTGTGTGTGTGTGTGAGAGAGAGAGAGAGAGAAGGGAATGTGTGCCATCTTAAGCTAGTCCGTGGAAATCCTGTAGGATTTCTTTTAGTTGTGTAAGGTGCGGTGCAAGTTTCTTCACGGTTGTTGAATCAAGCGTCACGATTGCATCTGTGATGAACTGTAGTGTTCCATATCGAGTCCGCGCGGTACATATCCATGCTTCTCTTCTCTCTCTTTTTTCCGTCTCTTTCGTCCGTTTTACTCGCTCTTTTGCTCTCCCTGATGTTGTGTCCTCTTTCCATTGTCTCAAAAAAGTAAATTGAGCTCGTTAGGCCATTTTCCCTTTCCTTTTGCTTCTCTTTTTTTACCCCCTTCCCTTATGGAAACGACGCCTTGATACGATTTCTTCAGGTTCGGCTAGCCAAGGGAGCGGGGAAGGTAATAATTCGGCAATGTTTTGCTTTGTCATTTTAAGAATGGTATATTTGGATTTGGATGGTTGGTGCTACGAGAAAAGAAATTTCCAGCGGGAATTAGGTTAATTTTGCTGCACAGTGGGTGAAGTGTCCCGGTGCGTCCTTTTGCAACTAAAAAAAGATGAAAGCTTCGAGGATGAGGCAAAATTACCGAAACCACGTTTTCGATTCTGTTACTGTTTTGGTTAAACGCCTTCCACTTCACGTTTCGGCACACTCTTGGCTTGCACATTACTAACAAGGCCACAAATACGAACGGTAGAAGTAACACTTTGAGAAGAATAGTTTTTTAATATTGTTTTATTTTATCTTTTGAATAAGAGGTAGATAAATAATAATGAATGCTAAAAGCTTTATTAAATGGAGTAATTTTTTAATATTATTTTAGTTTATCTTTTGAATAGAATGTTTCGTAGATATTATTTTTTGCAAAGAAAAATTTGCAAAAAAAAGTTTTATGATAGAAAAGGAAAAGAATATAGAAAAATAAAATACTACAATCTTAGTGGTGTTTAATTTTTTTAATGGAAGAAAAAAAAATTGTATGCCTCACAAACAAATTTTTCTTTATCTTTCAGCCAAACATGCCCTCAAATATTCCCTTAAAGCTAGGTAGGATTTGATTGTGTTAGCGATTGTAATGATGGCATTAGTACGAAAAGAAAAGGAAGCGGGGTGTAATAACTTAGGATCTCACATAAAAGATATGGATATTTACTAGAAGAGTCTTTAAATAATAGATTCCTGATATTCAAAATATTATTA